>OZ007531.1:3993092-4105384 GCA_963931895.1 Eupithecia pulchellata
GTGTACATAATAGTCCATATGTATACTGTGGTTAAACTATATTTTACGGGTAGCTAGGCATAACTTTGTTTATAATTATATTTATAATAACTGATAGACCTCCGTTTGAGCATGAAGTAACTAAGTACCTATTATTGTGTAATTATAATTAAAATAATCACTTTTAAATAGATTTAGATTTTTAGGAAACAGATATATGTGAAAATGCCTTTTTTAATTAGTAATTAATTATTAATTACATTCAGTACCCATTGTAATTTTTATTGTAAATAAATGACCCCTGAGTTATGTAGGTATTTGTGTTTTATGATATAATTTACCTGTAATCGATTTGATCTTATTTAATATTGTTTGAATTGTGGAATACAATAAACAAATTTTATCTTTACTTTTACTTTTCTTTCTTACCGTTGTCTTAGGTTAAATTTTTAAGCTCTTTATCATTCCGAATGTACTTAAATTTACTTGACGCGATTAGATTACGACCTTGTCAAGGGCCAAAATTTGATAAGGGCCTATAGATAAAGATAGTCCTATCTACAGAATGCAAAGGTTCGTGAGAATTTGAACAATATCTTCTGGTGCGTACGATGGAATGTTGATAGGAAGTTCACCCGTGTCGCCGGAGCCTAAAACAAACCGCCCATCTTTACTATTTTTTTGAAATATTCTAATTCTGGAAAAGGATTCTAATGGTGAAAGAATTTCTCAAAGCAGTCCAGTAGTTTCGAAGCCTCAATTCAAACAACCAAATCTTTCCTCTTTATAAAATTAGTATAAAAGTATAGTTAGAACTCATTGCGTAAACTTCGAGTAAACGGATGGTAAATCATGATTCAGTCAAACATTATGTGGTACCTCCCGCGCTGAAGTTCTGCTTTGTGGGGGATGACAGAAGTAGGACAAGCTTTGATCTATCGCAATCTCAACACTTATGATGACTTGCTGACGTTTCGGACAGAATAAATGAAGACACTTTGTCCGAAATTACACTTTATAATTTTAATATTTTCTTCACTGACACTTCGGATTCGGACACCAATGATAAAAAAATTATAAAAAACACCTGTCTTATTTATGATCTACCTATTTATTTAGGTAGGATATATTACTTTTGTTGAAACACTAGTTAGGTAAATCTTTGTTAACAAAGATGAAATGACACTTTATAATTTTAATATTTTCTTCACTGACACTTCGGATTCGGACACAAATGATAAAAAAATTATAAAAAACACCTGTCCTATGATCTACCTATTTATTTAGGTAGGATATATTACTTTTGTTGAAACACTAGTTAGGTAAATCTTTGTTAACAAAAAAAATTACAATTAGTATAACCTATGTAATAAGTAGGTTATATTTTTTTAGTTGAAATAAAACACTAGTTAGGTAAAACCTTATTTAACAAAGAAAATTGCAATTAAATAACCTCAATAGAACTAGTATTTAAAATTGAAACAAAAGATATAAAAAATAAAGTACAGCTCAACTGATCAATATCAATTACCAGTCTGAAGTGTACCTAAGATGCTAGCTGCATTGCCTCGCTGTATGGCAATTACCTATGTACTTTTATTGTAATAGTTAATAGTTACCTAGATTGAGAAGTACAATATCTACTACGGATAGTTGAATGATACCCCAAGTTTAATTTCTCGAACTAACGACGTTCGAACATGGAACTATGAAAATACTATCATTGTCAGACCATATTAGTCCACTGCTGGGCATAGGCTTGCCCTAATGAGCGCCATAGCTCCCTGTCTTCCTATAATTACCTATTATATTGCAATAAATTGATTGCTTTGTTTGAACCTGGACATACCGATACCCGAAAATAAATATACGAGATTTTCGAGGGAGTCGTTTATGTTTATGTTCAAAAAGCCCTGCTGGCATGGTGGAGTTATTGTTCAAAAGCAAATCTTAAATAACATCTTACTACCAAGGAAGGTTTTGAATAGTGTTTAGGTACGATGTTCCTATTCAGATTCAGATTCAATAACTTTATTTCTTTAGGCTTACAAAATAAGCACTTAGACAAGTCTAATTTCATACAGATAATTATTATAAAAAAATAAATATTTTATATTGATTTCTCTTCACTTAAATTGTTTGTCCACTAGTGGAAGAAGTGAAAAAGAAACCACTACTACATTCATATAACTTATGTGCCTAATACAATTTTTGTTTTGCCTATCTAAATCTAAGTTTAATGTGATTCAGATACATGTCAATAATTATTTAAATAGGTACCTATACCAAAAGCTAAGCACAACATTCAGTTTCTTACATGCTATTGTTGGTGTGGATATACCTAAGTAGGTACTTACCTAGGTAACGGTACCTACAAGGTCGCGCTTTTTGCTGCCTAGGGCTTCGTAGTAACTAGGACAGGCACGCACGATGTACATTACTTGCCCTGATTAGAGGTAGGTACACGGGCTACCTAAGATTTCGTGTAGGTAGGAATTTAATGTAAGTAGGAAAGTAGGAAGCTAGATATTTTTCCCAGTTTATTTTTGTATTGTTTATATGTGGGTTTATAGTTTTGTTTCAGTTTTTCAAAATCAACAGCCTTAAGTCTAGTTTATACCTTATTATTATCTTACCTTATCTATCTTACGGTCATTATGAATGGGGGTTAAACATTTCCTAAAAGAAACAAAATACCCATAGTTCACATAAACAAAAGTAAACAAACAATAATACACAACATACAAATTAGGAATTCTTAGAAAGATACAGTTAATTAGAAAAATTAAAACTTCGATACAATTACTATAGGCAATAAGTTTATGTTCAAATCTTCAAATCCAGATGTTCTAAAATAATTATACATACATATACCTTCTTATTTCAATGTACTTAGGTAATTAATTGAGTTGGTAGGCTGAATTATTTGGTGTATCACGAAGGTCTAGAAGACGGGGTATCTTCTAGACCTTCGTGATACTCCGTCGGCGACTGAATAGGTACCTATTCACTCTAGCCTAGCCTTGAAGAGACCTAGGTTTTAATTACTGACTAGTGAATAGGTAGGCACGTACCTACCAATTCAAAAAGTAGATTTTGTAGTATAGATCTGTAATCTATTAAATTACTATACAATGTGTTCTTATAAGGTATTACAATAATTATGTAGGCTAAGTAGCTCACCTTATACCTAAGTACGTAGGTAGTGTAGGTATCTACTGAAAAAACAACCCTTCGCTATGTATGTGTAGCCAGTGTGTACTTAACAAAGGTTATTTTTATTACTACAAATTTATTGCGATCTCCCTTGCTGATTGACCAAAGAAGATCGCCAAAATGGTGGTATGTTTTTAATAATGGAATAACTCAGGTCAACCACCTTAGTACTAAAATGCATTGACCTCGTCCAAAAAGGAACCTCTATGTACCTACAGAGTTTGGGAAAGAAGCAAATAAAAACTGAAGCACGTTGGTTCCCTCTTTCCACTAAAAAACTATGAGACGAACGAGAACCAAACTAAACCGAAAGAAAGTTGATTTGTTATTGTTGCTATCTCTTTCAGAAACATTTCCCTTTTCGCACACTTGTTTGGGCGGGGCCGCACTGCGGAGTGGAGCATTGATTTGAACTAGCAACGCCATCTAGAGTGGGTTTTGATTCAAAACATGCTGCTTTTACTCTGTCGGAGGTAGAATAGTTCAGCTACTCGCCGCTAGATGGCGCTATAAGAACTTTATATAAAATTTCCAGTCTTGCGGATTTTTGAAATAAATATTAATTTAGTTTTCTTTTGTTTCAGGTTTTAGTGGAATACGATGGTGTTGACTGGCAAAGACGCGAGTGGGTTTCAGTGTATTCTCGTAGGACGTTTCGTGTGTTTTTAGTGGAAAAAAATTTAATCTGGGGACCGCGAGTGAACTCGGGAAAAGAAGTGAAATGGCCTGCGCTGGTAAGTTATTTTGATAAAAATAAATAAAACTGTGAAAATTAAAAAGTTAAATGTTGAAAATATAAAGTAAATATGTGGAAAGTAGTATTTAAAAATATAGTATTTCTTTAGTTTCCTTCCAGTTCAGCTACTCGCAGATAGATGGCGCTACTTGTTAAAAATCCCATCCCTGCAATGATAATTATATTTTATTGATACTAAAAGTTTGCTTTGTTTTGGAAAGATCAGTATTTGGCCAAAGGTAGAGTGATACTATTTTCCTTGTCCTAATTAAAGATTTAACGTAAATACTACCACTAATACTACTGCTACTTCAATATCCGGGTAGGTTTACCAAACATTTATTATCGTCGTTATAACTAATGCTTGGGACTAGGTGATGTTGTGAGGATCGTCCAGCATTATTATTATTATATATAATGGTTACAATAAAATATTTATTTTAGTAAATAAAATACAAATGTTGAGCTTAGATCAGCCTATCTACCAATAAAAACTCATAGGACTTAGGTACTTTACTTCCAGTTATTCCGTTATCATTATCAATGATCATGCCGAAATATTAAGGCTCCGTTGACAGATGAATTTCCCATACAAACGTAGTACCAAAAGTACTGCTATTATTTGCATTAGAATAGTATTTATCTAGGTTCCCGGTACATGGTGAAAACATGCACAAATTATGAATTATTTATCCGTCAACGGAGCCTTAAAAACTCAGAACAAACAATAGAAGGTTAATAACCTATTAATAATTTACTCTATCTCTTGCAGACATTCATGGCCCTGGCGGTGGATCTCACGTTACCAACAGAATCGCAGCCTATAGAGTTCCTTCACGACAAACAGCTGCAGTTCTTGGACTATTCCCCTCTGCTGCCCTACCAGGTAACTTTGATACCGCCATCTAGCCATCATAGTACCCAACACACACATTATCATAGGTACTTTTATTATATATTTTTACCGCCATTGAATGTGGACTAGTTTATTCTTACCTTACTTTCTGAACCTTTGCGTTTGAGGCATTTGCCGAGCAGTGGAATCACAAGGGATAAAATTAACAAATTAATTACCCACTGGGTATCATCTAGCCACCCATCGCAATAACTTTGTTTTTTTTCTTTTATTTTCCTTTGTACCTGGCGGATATCACCTTCGGGTATTTTGTGCAACCGAGGATGATACCCGGTATGTAGCCCCCGCATTTAAAATAAACTTACCTCTGTGCTGCTGGCTACGGCCTTACGCATACGCATGGGCATGCCTCCCAAAGGACTAGACCACTATATGACCCGAGATCATGGAAATGATACAATAATAATACTTTACGTATCTAATCCATAGTACTGCGTAGTGACGGTATTTCAGAATTGGCATTATCGGGCCTTATCAGGTTGCTATGCGGTAGGTTTCTTTGATAAACTCGTACCTTTAGTAACCTCAGCTTATCGTTGTTTACAAAACATATTTCCTCTCTCGCTTTATCAAATAGTAGGTTGGAGTAGTGTAACCATAACCACTACATAAAAACAATAAATCACTTGAAACTTCTAACTAGTTACTTACTGTAAATGTATACCTATAATCCTATCATAGAATGGGTCATTTTTGATATTTAGGTAGATCGTCACACGAGTTGGCGTGAGACTAATTATTTGTTTTTTATTTTTTCTGCTTTCTCCCTTCAATGGAACCAACTTTAATTCAATGTGAATTTTTAGCCCAAAATGTTTTTATTTTCCAAAATGCTCCAATAATATACCAGTGAACTGAAATTAGTTTTTCTTTAGGTTAATAGATTTTGTGAGTTACTTTTCCGTTGTTTTTATTCCTTATACTATACCTACAGCAGAAAAAAAAATCGCTAGAAAAATTGTTTGCCGTGATCCGTGATATCTATGGCTGATCCGTGACGGTATCAGCCATAGATAGAACGTCTAAAAGTAGAGTTACTCCATGGTCATGGCGCATATACTAGGTAATATGTACATTACAAATCTAAAAACTCAAATCATGCTCGTGATTCGTATATTTAGCAGGTAAATATATGCTCAAAAGAACCTAACCGAAGTTTCTCACTTCGAATTCAGGTTTAGCAAAAAATTTGATGATAATATGGATCAGCAAAGTGCTCTACAAAAACACGTCGCTAATTCCATGTCATTTTTTTAACAACATACTTGTCATTACCAACATAGAATTAATTGGGTACATAAAACTGGATATCACAGGCTGAAATCCATTTAGATGTTAATTCACTACATTTTTTTTCCTTTGAGGGAAACCGTTACTGTGTAATACTGTGCAATTTTTCCTCCGCGGGACTCGAATTTATTAACACGACAGCATATATGAACATGACACTACAAGCGGTCCGCCCCAGCTTCGCACGGGTTTTTAACAAAAATGTCAAAAACTTAAAAATTTTATACACGTGTTACATTATTGAAGTTTTCATACGGAAGGTCAAATTTTTTTCTCTAAAGTCTACTTTTTCAATTCAGTCCAGTCATTTCTTAGCCTATTTAATTTAAACAAACAAATAAACAATCAAATCTCCTCTTCCTCTTAATAATATTATTATAGATAAATTACATGTCAATTTATCGAAGATCATCATTATGCAGGTCATTCGAATAAAATATTCTTACAAACAAAAAATTGCTAGTAAACTGATACCAGCACATTTCTAAGAAGGAACATTACTAAAAATACCGTAATCTCTATCAAATATTTTCATATTTATAGAGAAGTAAACTGAACTTAAATTCAGAATTCCCGGTATAATAAGATTTCGTGGTAGTCAAAAGGCTTACTCGGAAAGGGGATGTTAAAGCAAAACGCATAACCGACCCAATTACCAGGGAGACGGCACGAGTGGTGTGTTTATCCAAAGTTTCGAGCTGTGGGGATATCAAGGACGGTGTCTGCCAAACATGGGGAGGGTTTCCCCGGGAGACGGGAGGCAGCGAGCCCTAGGCGCTGGGGAGAGTGGGCCTTCAGCCGGGTGTGTTTTGATGCCGCCCGCTTTATTGATTTTCCTCCCGTGCCTCCCACATTATAAACGTATAGATCGGTATATGCCAGGTGGTGGGGACCCAGCTATTTTCGGTCGGGTCGCTGGGCTTGTGAAAAAGCGATGATTGATCGCCCGACCGAGTCAAATCTCTATTTGCAGCAATTTTATAAAGTATCTGAAATGAAGGTTGATGTGTTTTGTTACGCTTTGTGGTTTCTTTTAGATTATAAACTGTATTGTTCTCTTTGTCTACGCATTGCGAGGAAGGCGTGAAGAGTGAACATTTTAACTTTTTTAAATGGGACCTTTACAGGCTTTACGGTCGTTTAAACCAAAACACACAAAGGGAACGTTCGTTTATTTAGAAATTTCCTTTCATGAGTACAGTACTCGACGTAACTGGAAAATTCCTTATCCCCAGTTTTTCTTTTCCTTAGACATTTTGTTTAGAATATTTAACGTGAAGTTTAATGAAACGGCAACGTCTATTGTTTTTGGAATTTCAAATGTGACAATCACTTAAAATTCACTTATTAATCATTTCAAAATAGGGACTAAAACAGCGCTTTCATGAAAAGCGTCATAGCTAGGTAGCATAACAAAGGCTTTCGAGACAATGTTTGTGAAATGAAAACCTATCCCGAATATTGGGACCTGTCGTGAGTGACAAAGGAAATTACAGATATTTTCGTTCAATAACAGGCTTTTATTTTAGCTATTCTGGCTGTAATAAAGTAAATTATAGCTTCTCAAACACATTTTACGCTTAAGCAGAATTAAGAGAAATGTATTATGTTAATGATTGTCGTCGGTACATAGTACCTACATACAAAGAATTTTTACCCTATATTTTTGGTATTTTATACGATAGTTTTTAAATCATGATAAAGCATAGTTCATCTAAAAATAGAACCAAACTTCTTGGTACACGCGCTCAAGGACAAGTTTATATAAATCCAATGTTTTTTATAATTAAAAACTCAATTAGCCAGTTAGCCACCCGGCGTGGAAGTTCATTGCGAGTTTCTTAACTTTATCGTCATCAGTATGCACGCAACCCGACTCTGAAACAGTTTCCCGCAAAATTTAAACGAGTAAAGTTTGTTTCAGTTAGCTTACTCTACTGTCCGGTTCGCCATGTTGCCTTCACCACCCACCACCCACGCGTACACTCACCCCATTTGGGAGAAACTGGGAGGCAAAATGGGGAGCATTGATATAGGCGTGTGTTAGACACGAGACAATGTTCCTTTGATCGTGCTCTTTAGGTATTTTATGAAGGACAAGATAAAATATGTGGAAGTTTTCGTTGTTAGGAAAATGTTTCTCCTAATTATGTGGGGAATTTATTTGATATTTCTCCGTTGAGAAAAACAATGGTAGAAGACAATAGGCTAATAAAAGCTGCGGACGGGAGTCTTGGAATGTTACCGGCGGCGGTGGCATGAATAACAATCTGGCTAAATACGATCTTGAATAACTGGTTTGTTAGTTAATAACGAAATCTAAATTGGATTCCATTTACCGAGATTCATTTATGTTGCCTAACTATTATTAACATTGTTGTTCGACTCTAAGCTGGAAGGTTTTGCCTCCTCTCGTAAAGCTAGCAATCTAGCAATAGAGATTTATTGTATAGTTTGAGCTACAAAGCATACAAAAGCTGAATTTTATGTACGCGGCTCCGGTTTACGTGTACGCGTTTTCTCATTTGTGATTTAGTCGAGGGCGCAGACATTCATCTCCCTTGATGAATGCCATGCCATGGGTGTATTGTTTACCTTTGTTGGTTCAGACACTTGTAAGCATCATTATGTTTGAGCTTGCTTGTATCGGCATGCGGATTATGAAAGTCAGTATGTTGATAAATATCTTTTCCGTCATTGTTATGCAAACTTGCACTCTCTCATTTTTGATAAAGAATATACGGGTACTCAGTTTTTTCTGTTGCTATGAGACTATGCTAGGCTATGAGATATGTTTTATCTTATTATTATCAACTACGATTGTACAGTTCTAATCTAAACAAGAAATAAAGTCAATAACTTCAAGCCATTCATAATCAAAATGCTTTATTTCCTTTAGACCTTATAGGGATCTTAGACACGTCACAAAATACAAATTACATAAGTAATACACTGTGCTATACATGAAGGGTGCCTACACCTACATAAAGTAAATAAAGTAGGATGTTCATATAACAGTCTGGCGCGCGAACCAGGAAGGCATTACCTCTGGCATACATTCGCCGATCCCGCACTCTCATTCAATTTCCTGTCGTCGGTTGCCGATAACAATTTCGTTGCGTAATGCATTTCGTGAGTAAACTTTACCATTGCTGACGACCTTTCTAAACCTTGACGTCTACTCAGTTGTTATTAACGTTATTATCACTGCATTCAGCACGCAAGCTTGTCAATATGATATCATCCAATGATTATATTTCTATTGCTTCTCCACATAAGTCTTCTTCTTTATTCAGCCTCAAAGCAATCTTTTGCTGGTATGTTTCAGAAGAAAGTGCGCTCGTTAACTATAAATTCACATTGAATTGAGAAACACAAACCTGTATTGTACTGTGTGCACCGCCCACTAAGCTCAGTGTTGTTCTGGGCTTGCTTTGAAGAGAATTCCTTTCAAAGTTGTTACAACGTTTTTATTGGAGCTTTAGAATCTATTGAAATCTTACATCTAAAGATTTGTATGTACACATAATAACGATCGCCATAACTTTACGAGCCTGATTAATCGTAAAAGGTTTTACTGTTGTCGATAAATCTTTATTGCCGCGACTTGTACTTTCGAGCTGTTAATCCGTGTTTTGATAACGTACAGACAATGGTTAGCAAAGTATCTTAGGACCAAGATCGCTATTAATCACTTCTTAAGCCAAACTAGATAAGATAAAATGTATAATGGATGCTCAACTGTAAAGCTCAGTTCTCAGGTGCTATTGACTTTTACCAGTAAAACTCTTTGCTTTCAAGAAATTAATATTATTAATCATCTTCTCTTCAAAATATGCGTTGTCTTTATTATGTGTTTGCAAAGATATAGCCTACTATGTCTGGGATTACGGTAGCGTAGAGTCATTTATTATAGTTTTTTTTTATGAATTAGCACTATCTCGTCCATGTAAAATCTTATCGAATTCCATCTAAGACTCTCTCTGTATTTCCTTCCTGAAACAACTATTTTACAATCAAGTGATTAATCTAAACAAAGGAAGTTTAAGCCAAGGTATCATCTTGGGGTCACGACCTGATATTAATCACAACGTAAGCTTGGAAATGAGCGACGTACAAAATAAACAGTAATGGTCGACTTGCGTAACCGGGCTGAGTCACTGCTGACTCAAGCGCAGCTTACATACATGTCAGCTGAGTCAAGAGAATTCAAGAACTAGAACGTATTAATTAAATTATGCCGTTTACGATTCTTTGAAAATGGTTTTGTATTATTATAAATTCTTTTGTAAATTCCAATCTTACGTCCACTTCTTAAATGCCTGTTTCAATTTGGTAGGTTATATATTCAATATACTAAGTTTTGTTTTTATTTACGTGGTTTATCTGTTTTTTGGATGTTATCAACGGTGGACCCTTCTTCATACATATCTCCTGTAAGCTGGATTACTTTAAGTCCTTTATTTAAGACGGAGTGTTGACCAGCTTCGTCATCCTTAGCTGGTCGTATGCTCATCAGTGCGTGACTTGACAAATAGTTATAACAACGTTGCGAGAGACGGATTTGGACGGATTATGCTTCGCCCGTGAGTTTGGCCATGAAGATTTGTTTTGTTTGTTTTGGTTTGTTTGAGGGGGACTGGCTGATCAGTTTTTTATCCTTTTTGTGTTACTTCCTGGAAATGTTGTTTCTATGAGAAACCATTAATTCTGAAGTTCAATGCCTCTGACTCTATTCACAATAAAATTTTCTAGTCGGTTTGGTCTTTAATTGCCTTGTTGTAGATTGTCTATGACGTTTTGTTAAAAGCTCCTTTGTTCCATTTACTTTGCTCATATTGTTTTATTAAACGCAATCACCGACCTTACGATAAAATGTGTGACCCTGAACGTTTTTATATGCAACGTACTTATATAACTGTATACAGTAAATGGATAGGGCACTTGTGTGGGGGTAGGCTGGGAGGAGGGGGAGTGGGTTCAACGCACCGGATACGTCTGTCGCTGTACAGCAGCGACTATAACTTTAGCTAGCTATTGCCGCGTATGCAACGATAAACAGGTGTGTGTGCCCGTTGATGTGAGCGTGGACTGTAACATTGACATAAATACTGCGCATTTGTGTGCAGTGTACATGTGTTGCGTGTCTCGTGTGCGTACACTGAGTTATTACTGCACTTAACACGACGGGCGAGTTTGTGTTGGTATATGTTGATTTGTCGCTGTAATGTGGGCCATAATGTTTACGTGCGATTAGAGATCAGATTGTTCCGTTGCTTTGATTGCGAGACTTTATATGTTATCTCGATTTATTTGTACTCTGGTGATCTGTGCAAGGTAGCGCTAGTACCGGCTTCGGGCTTAGATCAACTTGATTAATGTTTGGTTTGGCATTGCTGTTTGCTATGCCAATAGCTAGAACGTCTGACTATATTTACATACTCACACACACGCAATAATCTATGTTCTATCTACGATTATAAATAAACAGCTAAGTGTCTTAAATCGAGGAAAATATATATTTATTTAAAAATAGATGTTACGAGATAAACTTCTGCATCAGCATTAAAACTCACCAACTTTTAATAGCTAGTCTAACTTAGAAACTTGAACAATCTAAGTTTGATTCTGTTTCAGGAGTGGGAGGCACGGCTCGCGGGAGACTTGGATCCTGCTACCTTGACTGCGCTGGCAGCTGAGGCATCCGAGTGGAGGACACAGCAGGACGGTCAGAGAATACTGACGAATACTCCGTCTGTGCTGGGTGGCTGCAGAGCTCAGGTGTACAGGGTGGCTGGTGCAACGCAATGGTACACCGCTGTCATTGTTGGGATAAATGAGCATACTGGTGTAAGTGTTCTTGTACAGCAATACAAAAGTATAATAAATGTGGTTATATAAAATGGAGACATTTTCCCGGGTTAAAAACCTAGAATTAAACAGTCTGGGTGGTCTCATAGCCGGGCGGATACCATTATGAACCCTTTGAACCTTTGATCGTTCTATTAAGGAGGGTCGGTAATAAAAAGACCCCTTAGCTCGAATAATTTAATTAATTTGTTTTCTACATTAAATTTAATCGTTATTCCATAAGGAGCAGGTGAGGCTTAAAAAGTTACGGCGCAAATAACTGTAAAAACATTCTACAAGATAATTCCGAAGCGGGAAGTTCCTGGCAGAACCAGTTTGGTTTATTGAACGCGATGGCATCCACTGTCGGATTTATAAGGGCAGGGCATTGCCGGCCATCTCCCTGTGGAAACCAGTTACGGCCATACCTGAGTGGTATGCGGGTACAAGACTCCACCTGTCTGTGGTTTTAATTAATCAGCCGCCTAAAAGGGGTAACGGCCCTGTCGATTTGTGTAGACTACGAGTTTTACGGCCATCCAATTACTCTGCATAGACTTTTCTAGACTTTTCTGTTTCTTTTGAGTATCGTGTGAAATAGCTTCTTTGTCATTACTCAGTTTACTTTTTATTAGCGTCTAGTATACAGAAATAAAGAAGACATAACTATTAAGTACCCTAGCTCCGTAGGTACCGAGGCTCTCCGGATTTTTATAAAATTATCTTGCGAAGCAACGCGTGACCCGAGAGCTGGTTAGTACCTACATATCGTGCATTGCCATACAGCGAGGCAATGCAGCCAGCGTCTTGGGGACGCTTCCGACTGGTATTGATACGGATCAATTGCGCTACTTATAGTCCACTGCATAGTATACTGCAGTCTATACTGCAGTTAACTCAATTTTTTCCATTGTAACTAATTATAATTTGGTTCTGATATTTTGTTCGTTTCTTTGTTACAATTGTAACTGGATTATTTTGTTCTCATTTTGTTCTGCTATTAATTGTAATTGTTAACTAAATGGGTATTCTTTCCAGGTAGGTTATAATGCGAAGGCTATTAAATTCTAGAAACACAATTTCCTTTCAAAGTAAAGATAATCATGTTAAACTGAACCTACATAATGTACCGACCAACATAGTTATAGCTTCGGTATACCACCCTCTGGTAATACCTAACTAACCCCTCGTTCACCCCTTCGCTAACTCGAAACAAAGTTTGTTTTGCGATATTGAAACACTATCGTTTTTCTTTGTTTATAACTTCTTACATTTGAGAGTAGAGTTTTGGATTTGTGTTAGATATATATTTCTGTTGATAATCATTGTTCCATATTTTTTTAATTGGATTATATTTTAAGGAACCGTAAAACGAGTAATCTTTTAAATTATGGTCTTTTTAAAATTATATAAGTTATCGTTATAATAACTTTTGCTGTCAACGTTAGGAGTGTCTCAATCTATCTAGCGGAAACTTGAAGTAATTAGTTAAAAAGTTAAGACGTTAAACAAATTTATACAGCGAATTAGCAAGTGGAAAACTTGAAGTTCGTATTACTGAAGTCCAACGAACAAGTCCTAAGTAATCCCCCTTCTCTCCTCTTGCTTCAAGGAAGTTCAAAGTTCCCTTTGTTCGTGAAGTTCGTGCGAAACTTTGTCTTTGACATGTTTGTAGAGTAATATTGTTATATAATGATTGAAATAATAGCTTAGAATAAAGTAAATTGTATGACGTCAGACTGTATAATGCCTTATAAGGAATTATAGATATTACAATATGGGTTATCTTCGATCATGTATCTGCCTTGATCGATGCTGCGGATCAATAATATAACAAAAACTAAAATTAGCTTATCTGATTCATATCGATACCAGTCGGAAGCGTACCCAAGACGCTGGCAACAGTCTGCAGTTAGCTCAATTGTTTCACTTGTGAATACTAGTTCTAATTTGGATATCTAATTGTAATTTTGTTTGTTGAAAAGGGTTTACCCGAAAAATAATTTATTAATAAAGGTAGTCATAGATTGAATGTTGACTGAATGAACACAACACATCGGGGGGCGGGCAGCAGCGTCCTCTGCAGAACAATTCTACCGAACTGCGATCCCCAACCCGTATGCCCAGCGTGGGGCCATCTATGGCGTTCATTAGGGGAGGCCTATGTGCGGCAGTGGACTATATTATAGGCTGATGATGATTGAATGTAAATTAAATAGTTTCTTTGTTAACAGGAACTAACTGTTACCGACGACACCGTGTTAGAGGAACACAGTGAAGACCCCGCACTCGTGCAGATGAGGCTACTTGGTGATGGAGGTAAAATCTTAAATAAATAATTAATTATATTATAAAAAATATTTAAAATATTATAAAAAAATATTTTTATCGTCAAACATAACCCATATCAAGGTAATATTAATCAAAAGGAACTTAAAACTTATTAAATTTGTCGTACACAAGACAAATGCTGTGCAGTCCAGCTAAGCAGTTCGGCTTAATTCTTTTTTGGTTGCATAAAGTAAAGTTTATTTGAGGGCATAAGTTTAAAAAAATTGTGTCTGTTTGTAACTTCCGGTAGGTAATAAATATACATACTTAATATGTATGAAGTGAAGAAAATTGTGTCTATTTGTGACTTCCGGTAGGTAATATACTTAATATGTACAACTACAAAGTACCCATAACACATGGTCTGCTTAACTTGGGGCTAGATGATGGTGTGTGGATTGTCTAGCATTATTTATTTACATTAGTGTACCACTAAATATATCTGTGCAATTAACTTCAGCTATAAATAACAACTGTTTACTTACTCAGATATTCAAATTGTAAAACAAACTTGAGATAATTGTAAGAAGTTTTGCAGTTTGATAACAGATGGCGCTACTGGTTCCAATCGTAGAAGGATAACAAAATTATAAAGCCTTTTTATTTGTATTCAGCTTATTGATATACTGTTTCAATATTCTTAAATATTACGCCGTTATAAAAAATATATACTTATAAAAACAATCCTACTACCTACTATTATAAACGCAAAAGTTCGGAAGTATGGATGCTTGTTACTCTTTCACGCAAATACTACCAAACGGATTATGATGAAACTTGGTACATAGATAGTCTATGATCTTGAATAACATTTATGGGCCACTTTTTTCCCGAAAATCCCACGGGATCGGGAGTTACGCGGGCACCCAGCTAGTAGTAGGTCCATAAATTGACGAGTGAATTGTTGTCTTATAAATGTACACCCATTTAAAAGTATTTATGTCGCTCATTATATGAAATAAAACAGAGTATCACAATATACTTATAATAAGCACTGTGTAAATAAGAACAAAAAGTTAAAGTTGTTATGATCCCGCTTGTGAGTTGTGACATTGATTATGCTAATATGAATGAGTATTTGCTTTTTTTTTACAGTTATTGAATCAATAGTGAGGGGAGAAGTTGTCGGTGTGATGCCGAGAAGATCTCGCTCCAATCTCCAAGTAAGTTTTTACACCTGCACAATGCCTGCACAACATTTCATAAGGCCTTAACACGAACCAAATCAGCGCCGTCATGTCACCAAACACTATTTCCGCGTCTCTGCCTTAACTATACAAATAAAACTATTCTAGAAGCATAAAGCTTATAAAAGTAGACCTACTATTATTAAATTTAATTATTATTATTTACCTAATTTAATTTTTTTTTTATTATTTTACTTTTTTACTTTTCAACATAATAAGATAAAATAGGTGGCTGCGCTAATTTGGATCGGGAAACGCCTTAAGGTATTAAAGCCAATACAATCAACCTACATAAACATCGAGATTCGCATTAGAGCGTCAATAAATTTCGTAAAAAAGCGATAATCTATGGGATGCGACGCAGTTGTGCCTAGAACGTGATTAGCTGGATAAGGATTATTCTGGACCTTTATACAAACCACTTAGCTCAGACAGCCATCCTATCTAATGTCAAGTCTAGATAAAGATATATTATATATTGATCGAGCTGCCTGTTTCATCCGTTAATTTATAACCTTACACACATCAGCTTTTTTCCTATTCGTTACGAGGTTTCAGCTGTCTAATTTCGCTTTAATCGCCTAAAGTATTTCATAGTATTTAATCAGATCCTTTGCGGCCATTACTCCTTGACAGTTTATACATACTTAGTTACGAAGTATAGATAGATAGATAGAAAATACTTTGTTATACCACACAAAGAAAGAAAACATTACAAACAAATGACTTAAGATTCTAAGTACCTAATGCTGATGAAGTTTTTTGAAGATTGGCAGTGATTTTGCTAGTCTGATGTCCATGGGGAGAGCATTCCGAAGACGCAGAGGTATTGTTGATATTGTATCTAATAGTCTGTGATATTCACATCCTATACATCAATATATATTTCCCCGAGGACATTCCTTTTCCTGTCGACGTTTTAGCTGTCTAATTTCGCTGTAATCGCTGATATTGTTTTTAGAGTCTTTGATAGTCCTATACGGCTATTACTCCACGTCCTTTGACAGTTTAACATAACCTGTGCCATGGCGCCGGTGACGCACGATCCAACAATATCCCTACCCGTCTAATTACAGCGCTAATGACTAAGAGATTATTTATTGTGGTGCCAACTGTATTAATCCTAGGGATCTTGAGTTGCGATTCTACGAAGCAAAACACTTGGGGATCGAGTTTTGAGTTGGTATATTTTGGGACGTCGTGTTTAATTTACCGTGGAATATTTGGGTAACATATCAGTTAACTCGGTGGGTGGTTACTTTAAAATAGTTATGGTTAGGTAGGGTAGCTATCAAGCGGGTATAGGTTTAATCCTATGTTCCTAAGTTGATTTATGAAAGGAACTGACCTAAATTAATTAAGCTTTTGAAAGTGTATGCAGTATTCTATAAGGAATGACTTTTATTATTTCACATGCGAATACGACGCCCTGGTAAACTAAAGAGATATTATGTAATGACCTACATTGTTTACGTTCAAATCTGAACGTTTCTAATCATATCAACGATCATAGGTAAAATAAGATTTTCAAACTAATTGATTAATATCTGTAACTGCTAGACAAAACCGTAATATGGTGAGCCCTTACGGAATATACCAGCTCTTTTCTGTTTGAGGAGAAGTTCAATTACGAAGTCTAATTAGAATTGTGTACCGTAGCAATTGAGCAAAGTTTACCGAAAGATTCTACCAACTTTGTAGAAGTGAGCCTTGATTAAAATTTATGCTAATATTATATCAAGATGGTTAAATTGTTAAAGAGCCTAATGCGAAGTCATTCAATTAAATCTAGGTAAAGTGACTTACCAAGCTAAATTGAGTTTGTGACATTACGTGAGTACACACTCAGGTATCGTGGAATAAAGACCAGACCATCAACAGTGAAAATCAACGAGATTTAAACAATGTAATCAATAATCATTTATTTCATAAATTTTAATATTAACACGTCAAATTGGTTTAATTAGGTGTAACCTATTCGTTTCTTCTAAGATAACCTTTTGTATAATTTTTTTTTAAATTCTCAGTAAGTCGGTAAAGCTTAAACCCATTTGCCCTAATACGGTTGTTAAATTATATAACAAGTTTTATCAGCCAAGCTCTAATTTCGATCAGTTTCAGCTCTCACAAGTCCCAGTTAATTACCACTGCTCGGTGTCCATAAATAAGTTCAGACTAATTTCGCCTTTGCTTCAAAGGAACCGTCTCGTCGGTTCATGTAGGTACTTAGTTGGCTTTAGTAAGCTCAATATTAACCTCTATTGAGACTATAATGCTTTCATTTCTCTTGTTACTGTCAAAGAGCCGTGAATCCATACAAATAACTTTATGGAGAAAATATTACTTTTTCAATTTGGTATTCTGAACTTGAACAAAGAACTGTCCGGGAATGTATTTAAGGATCAAAACAACCGAAAGTTTCTGTTATTTGGAATGGTAAGCTTTCATTTGGAAATAGAGGTTTCGCAAAGCTTTGTTATGGGAGTTGGGGTGCTTTGTTTAAATTTTATGCACGAATAGAGCTCCAGACTCTAAAACTCCGCAAGGTCTTCATTGAGTGCCTAGATGCCTGGTAATGTTGAGTTAGACGTAGAGCTTCAAGCTCAGGGACGTAGGTAAAATCGGTTACAAGGTCTGGAGGACGATCGAGGTTGACTCAAGGTCAAAATACACGGACGGAGGTCTCTTAAAAGTACAACTTTGTATCCTTGGTGAATCTAAAATTTCTCAATACCTGATGTCACTTCCGTGAAAATCCCTGAACTCATCTCAGCTATTACCAAACCATTCAATTCAATGAAAGATCTTAAATAAAGTCTTATCATATAAGACTCTTATAAGATGCTAGGATTTGGGTTGGGCTGAGTTATTTCAACACTGAGAGGATTTCTAGTAAATCCTCTTCTAAGCCCTCTACCTTTTTAAAAATAGATAACCTTAAAACCAAATACTGATTTACAAAGGATGGCTATTTAAGATTGAAGACAAAGAAGATTCTCGTTTATTGCGCAGTGGCCTCTGCTACCCTCGGGGTACTTCATAACCAGCTACTCAAGGACCCAATGTCCTTCCAAATCATCTGTATTTTTTGTATAAATTTAACTTTTACGAGTAGAAAACGGTTTCAAATAATACTGGTCGTGCCTACAACCCACACATTTTCCTTAACTTCTCTGGGGGACCGAAATTTAGTTGAGAAGAAATTAATTTAATCGACTTGAACGTCGGCTTTTGATGTTGTTTTGATATCTTCTATCAATTTCAAGACCAATAAGAGGCTTCTTTAATGCAATAAGGTCTGTACTTAGTAATAAATGAATATAAAACGGTATGTTGGTACTTCTTAATATTTTTTTCAATAGTATTACGACGATATAAAACTTCAAATAGAATTGCTTGAGACGTCATGAAAGAGGAAGTCCATTTGTTTACTGAAAGTGTACAATTCCCATATTTTTCTCGAAGGGCAATGAGATTTTATACTTGGACATGTCTGTCACGTACAACCGTGCGATGGTCGATGGCCGATATCCTCATCTGGTATGCGGCGTATACAGCCACCTATATATCAGCACTGGCAGAGATCTGGCCATGTTTGCCGCGATCCGACAACGCGCTCCCTCTAAATCAAACCGGGTTCCAGTTCTGAGCATTGCATAAAAAGGGGAACATAATAGCACCCCGGTTTCCAAGAACCTTCCTACCTCTACCTTGAAGGTCAATTGTTTAATCTTAGTATCGCGTGGATAATAAAACGAAGGATACCAGTAGGGATAGGTATTTAGCTAGCAGGATGTTACATCATAGCTCATGCACGCATATAAAGTCAAATGGAAACAGTTACGAATACACAATTGAAAGTTTGAAACACTCTTGACATAAATAATTTACATCGCACTCGTGCAGAACAATCTACATTGCTTAGGGAAACTAAAATGACATGCAAAGGTGGAATTTATGCTCAATTAGTGCAGATTCCCCCAATTTTAATCCGACTGAGCACTCCCCCTAATGCGATTAAACCCGGGCGCAGTGCTTCGATTTAACAAAAGGGTTCTATGCAATTTGTCTGGTTCGTGGCTCTGTATGCCCTCTGCCTATAAACAATTCATCGTGTATTCATGCGAAATCTACGAAAGACTTACATTATAAATGCAACGGGTAAAGTACATTCAAACAAATCATCCTTTCCCTCCGTAATAGCTCGTCTCTTGCCATACGTGAGTGGACTATCTAACATTGGATCCTCTCCTGTTTCACGTTCTTTAGTAAATGGGACTTTACAAACTGCGCTTTAGAGTGCTTTTTGATTGCTATGCTATGACATTTGTTTGCAGGTGCTCTGCGAACGTGAAACTGCTATTGTATCTCTGAACTATTTTTCTATTGGATTTCCAAAGCGAACGGTAAAGTCAAGATATTCTTTGTTGCCACGCCTGGTGTAGTTAAATTACTCCTATAATAGATTTGGAAAATGGAAAATCCAGTGACTCATCATGTCATGTGTCGTAAACTGTCTTTATAGTTTAAAATATTTGAAAATCGTAATGCCTTGACATTCAGTGCCTTGACTCAGCTCTGTTGGCAACGAGCGACATGGTAAACTAATCAAAGAGATGTAATAATAATATAGTGAGCAGTTTATTCCATTAACAATTTGTCAAAGTCAGTCGGTTCTGTTATTCATAATTCTTTAGGTTTAACCTACTTTTATACAGTATTTCAGAATATGAAATGAATACTTACGCCGCTATTATATTGCTGTAATAATTTATTATTATAATTGACAGATAACAAGTTACGCTATCGAACAACTCGTTTACTATAATAGAACCGTGAGCTTTATTGCTATCATTATTATTTTCCAACTAATAAGTAAGTCAATGCTACCATAAAATAAACTTGTTCTCTTCTCTACCAGGTTTTTTAACATGTGATTTATATGTATATCCATTAATTTGGTCTTATTCTTAGAATATTCTGGATGCCTGTTATAGGTGTTGCTGTGTTCAAAGTAAATCGAACTTTCCTTGCTAGCCGGTAGTCAAAACACAGTCAAATTAGGTTGTGAATTTTAAAAAAGATGTTTACCATCAGTTCATTGTTATTACTAACTGGATATATTAAGGTACGATGTGTAGGTAATAGACATTCGTAAGGAAGCCATCATAGATTTGCACAGTGGTTACAGTTACATTTCGGAGAAACCACTTCATTCTGGCTACGTTCCAAAACCGCTGTGCATATACTTCTGACCAATTAGAATGAGTATTTATATTTCAACTCAATGTTGTTAAACTTTATAGAAATAAAAAAATCAAAGATTCTATGTTGTATGCGTCATCATCGTAACAGGCTAACTGTTCATGTTTTTATTCTAGTTACCGTTAATTCGTTTATTGCTAATGCGCATAATTTAAAATAGGATACTTTACTAACGTGAGTAAATTATAATAATAATAAATTATAATGATACTCTTCATAAAACACATCTAGAATGATGAACTAAACATTTCTGTCTGACTGCATAACGTGCATAAAACAAATTTACCGCCTCGAATGAACACGAACTCGGAAGTAACGTTTCCCACTAGGTGAATCTCAACAATGGGTGGGGTGGGATATTGCATGCAAATTTAGATAGCAATAGTACGAAGCTCGCAAGAGTCGCAGAGCTATATCCGTGCAGTATGCATGCATGGAGAAACCTACTAGTTCTCACAGAGACTTGAACCGATTGAAACTTTTCCCATTACCATGGAATTGCCTTCGAGCGTTCGTTACACTTGTTTTTGTCGGTTTATGCGAATCGTCACCCCGCCTCTCCCATTCCTCGGGCGTTTGTATTTGCATTCTTTTGTTGAGTGATCTCGCCAGTGAAATTATTTGTTTATGCTAGCTTTTATTATAAAATGTGTTATGATTCATTCAAAATTCAAACATCAGTTAGATGTTTATCTTTTGAAGCAATAGTGAATCGACTTTTACACCTCTTTTTACCTTATTATACATCATTATAAATCACCTGTAGAGAATGGATCAATAACATTTACTCACCCACAGAAGAGTTAACACAGTTATACTTATCGAATTATCGATCGAGGCCACGTTTACAATTTAACGAGGATTAATGGACGCCATTTGCAATTTATTTTACTATCATCGCCATGTCCGCTGTGGGACCGTCGACATTCGCCCGTATCAGTACCGTGTCCTACTTTATTTTATTAGCATCAATAAGCACTTTACAATCCCAAAGTTTATTGAATGATTATTGAACTTCTGTGCTCTGTAGCTTTAGTTTCGGTCATTGTTGCATCTGTTTTGTTTACGTTATTATATTTAAAAACAATAGCTTCTACTTTTCATGATGACTCCCCCCCTTACTCTCTCAACTCAATAGCTAGTTTCTCCGAATTATTAACGTGCCTTTGTTGTGGAATATCTAATACAATACGGTTAGCTACTTCATAAAATTCTTCATTGGAGTTAATCTAGTAAGTATTACAATAAGCAATCTAGCATCATTAAACTTTTGTATTAATCATTTAGATTAGATAAATCACCATCTTTAATCTCCTCGACCTATGTTATTTGATATTATAATATAGTTTTAGTTATTCAACTCATTTAGCCAACACTCGAAAGTTTAACCAAAACGGTTCTATAATACCATTGTTAATAACGGAGCCTGGTAACGAGTTGTTGATTCATTTACAAACAACAAGAGGGAGAGTTTACTCCGTCGAACTGTAATCGGTAAAGTTTGCAACAACATCGGCCGACTTTCCACCTCAGTCAGAGAAGTTAGTTAATGTGAGTTTCAGTAGTGTGCAGCGAATACGGATATCGATCGGGTGGTGGCTGGTTGCCTGGATTCGTCTGGCGAGCTCGGGAGAGCACCCTACCACCCGCACCCCACAAATCCGTCAAATCAAACGGCTCCGTATTAACCTGCTTGTTCTTGTTTTGTTTGAAGGTTTACCGTGAAGGACGGGCTTTCATCGTTTTCATTCTCACCAACTTGCCTTGGAACCTTAAGAACTAATTCGTCTGAAAAGCGTTTACCCTGTGAAACTACGCAGTTTAGTTTTAGCAACTCCATTTTCTTAAATCCACGCTTCATTTATCATTGGGATGGGATTAAGGTCTGTGATGGATCTTTCTCTAAAGGTTTTGTTAATGTTGCTTTCTAAAGCTTTTTAGAATTTCATATTGCTTTGCCTACTTTTTGTCAGTTTCAATTAAAGTTTTGCTGGTGATAGTTTAGTACTTATTTTGTTTTCAAAAACGGTTGACCTTTAGCACAAATATCAAAGCAGTATTTTTTGTTTTCTTGTTTATTTAGGTTCCTTATTTTTTTGTCTCTAAGAAAAACGATCCGTAAAGCACACAATTGTCTGTCATGTTATTATGTATATTACCTACGCAACTTGTTTTTGCTTAAATTCGAAACAAAAAGACATCAGTCATGTGCATGTCAGCACACTCAGCACTGACTCAGACATTATATAAGATATAACAACATAACACGAAACCGCGAAAAGAATGACCTTGCTTAAACGGAAAACGCAGTATGTATACACCGTAAAGTGTGTTGGTACCTATTATAATTAATTATGCAAGCTTGTTTGTACGTGGCCGGGCCCGGTAGCCGGCGGAGGCGAGAGGGAGAGGGCAGGGCGCGGGGTGCCCCTCCCGCTACGGCAGTTTGCGCCATTCTCCCAAGCCGGCACTACAACGCTCGGCTACTCGTAACTCGGAACGGTTTGCCGAACGCATCTTACCTTTCACCGCAGTAACGTCACCTGTTATTTTCTGATATTTGAGTCTCGAGCCACGTTTGTCTTCGTGAAGTGATTCCGTGCTTTGTGGCAGTGGACCGTGCCGTGCCCCCACGCCAACGCCGCCACCGGTACTTATCATGACTCATTGTTTATTGTTCTATTAGCTTGCGGCTTTTATCATTATCATTATTTATCTATGAATTGGTATTATTATTTATTCGCCTTTTGTTTACTACATTACATATGCGCTTGTAATGTAAAAGTACCGTAGTTATCTATTGTCTTATAATCAGTTGTCATTACAAACCATTATGTTTGTTGAATTACCGTGATTCCTCGCATCAACAGCTTTCAGTGAATTTTATTTTCTGGTCTGACCACATTCAATCAAGTCTATCTAAATTTGCTTTGTTAACAAAGCCATTGGTTCCAATTTCGATAGACCCATATTGATATTACGATAATATATTTTTTAAAGTATAGGTATGTATGTACCTACTTATTTTAAATTCTCATGACGACGGAAGAAACATCTGCGTAAAATGCATCGAAAATGCATTCATGGATAACCTATTCTCGTAGGTACTATACAAGACAAATACGTTCAGGAATCGTAAGAGTATCTAATGTACCTATTATATTACCAGTATTTGATATGCATGCACTAGCATTATTACCACACCCCGATAACATAACCTTCATTGTCCCACTGCAATAACTTTATCTCTAGATTTGTCCATAAACTAAGTTTATCTAACCTATTACGAGATTTTGCATTTAAATCCTTTACGAGATTTTGATTGATGATAAGACTCTTACCCTTTTATATTGTGGATTCTTTATCCGAATTCAAGGAATCTATAAAAGCTCAATCGTTGGTTACGCGCATCACAAGTAATGAACACGGCAGCCATATTGTTCTTATTATTACATCGTACGGAAGCGAGTTCTTTTGACTCAGTCGCTGTTTGCTTTTGTTCCTTTCTAACTTCTTTGTTAGAAGTTATTGTTCTTTTGTTCCGGCGGATAAAGCGACGGAGAATTATTTATAAACAATCTTTATTTAAATTATGAGTATCACCTCATGCATAAAGGTCATTCGTAATCCGTTGGAAATGATTACGTAATCGGCTTAAGACGACAGGTGTTGGCGTTCATGTTTTTGTGTACGAAACAGTCTATAAAGGGCAATAAATATCCGAGTATGGAGCCGTGCGTGACTGATGTAGACATGGCCGTAGGGAGGGGGGGGGTTTTGGGGGTTCAAACCCCCCCCGAAATGTTGAGGCACCGTTAAAAATCAAACTTGAATAGGTAAAATTTTCTCGGATACGTACTTGTACGTGGAAAGTGCGGCTTACTTTAAATAGCTATTCTCTCTTAAAACACAAAAAATTTTTCGTCTCCGATTAACAACAGCGCGCTCTGAGTCGTCGGTGGCGGACGGGGCGCGCTCGCGCACCATGCCATGCGATTCCTATTGTGTATCTACATACATTTTACTGTATGTAAGCACTTATATATTTCTTTAAATTATTATCTTTTGAAAACTCAAACTTTTTTTCGACAAAATTTGTCTCTACATTTTAAATGAGCTGGGTGCACGCATCGCATTCATTTACGGCCGATTCCAGCTAGGCAGGCAGATCACGACATTACTTTTAATTTTATAAATCAATAGACCTATTTTGTTGTCGTTCCGTAATTGAATTGCTTTCTCCGTTTACTGTCATATATTTATTTATAACATACTTTTCCAAACTATTTAATAACGGCCGAAAAGGTCACAAAAAATTTCGCGGCTCGCTCTGCTCGCCGTTAATTCGGAATTATTCTAAGCTTTCTAACAACCTTGCGAAAATGCCACAATTTCTCAAAAATTTTCAGCGGCCGCAAACACAACAAAATATCGGCGGTCACTCCACTCACTGTTATAATTTTGGCTCTAAAAGTTTCAGGGTTCGCTAATCATAATCTTTTGTCACTCTTGATTCAATTTTATAGATCATCCGAAAGGTCGCACAAAAAATTGTTGTCGTTCCGTAATTGAATTGCTTTCTCCGTTTACTGTCATATATTTATTTATAACATACTTTTCTAAACAATTTAATAACGGCCGAAAAGGTCACAAAAAATTTCGCGGCTCGCTCCGCTCGCCGTTAATTCGGAATTATTCTAAGCTTTTTAACAACCTTGCGAAAATGCCACAATTTCTCAAAAATTTTCAGCTTCCGCAAACACAACAAAATATCGGCGGTCACTCCACTCACTGTTATAATTTTGGCTCTAAAAGTTTCAGGGTTCGCTAATCATAATCTTTTGTCACTCTTGATTCAATTTTATAGATCATCCGAAAGGTCGCACAAAAAATTGCGGCTCGCTTCGCTCGCCGTTCATTCTGTAGCCTTTTGGTCATTTTTATCAGCCCGCCGAAAATATGTAAAAAAATTGCGGCTCGCTTCGCTCGCCGTTCATTCTGTAGCCTTTTGGTCAGTTTTATCAGCCTGCCGAAAATATATAAAAAATTTGGCGGCTGGCTTCGCTCGCCATTCTCTCATAATAATGTGAATTGTTATACCTACCCTTTAACTAATACTACTAACTTTTTTGTCACCCGAAAATGACACTCGAAGTTATTTATTTTTTGTATTTCTCACATTTTTTTCTTTGTTGCTGGCATACCAATCTCCAATCTCCAAAATGACCACCGCAGTTTTAAAATATCACATCTATTGTCACACTTTTGCCTACTTTTTTACAAAACATCGGAAAAATCTGACAAAATTCGCGGCTCGCTCCGCTCGCCGTTAGCCATGGTTATTATTTTTATATCGATTTTTTTTGGAAAGTGCTTGGTTGAAAACCACTCCGGGTACTAGCATAAGTAGCATAAGTACATATATAAAGATGTTGCATGTTGTCTCGGGCGGGTTTAAGGCTCGACCCCCCCCGAATAGTATTTCTGGCTACGGCCCTGGATGTAGATAAGAGACGTAAGAATACCAAGGATGTCGTTTGTCTCGTGTTACGCCCACGGACTATGCGTTAGTAAATTTTACCTGAAAACGCCCGGTCATAAGTATCTCCACCAAAAGGCCAGCCAGAGGCTATTACCCTACCTAGCTGTACGCAGCCAGTTTGCATAGAAATCCTTCTGAAAAGCCACAGATTAAAAAAGCACTTTAGCGTTGCTAGCTCTCGTCTGCGGACCTTTGTTCCATCCATGTTGTATAGTCACGACAGTAAGTTTATCATGCGACGTTTCCCAGGCAATTCCATTACGAAATTCTTGATGATTGTTAAGTGGAGAAGGATCAGGATTGGTATCAGTTATGGTTCTATTGTTTATATTTATTGTACCAATTGATTTTGTGCTTGGCTTGAGTGGGTATTGTTTGTTATTGTTACGTTAAGTTACATTATTGTTTGTTATTGTTACGTTAAGTTACATTATTGTTTGTTATTGTTACGTTAAGTTACATTAGCTCTGCATTATATAGTTAGGTACCACCTGCTTTATAGGAAAATAATTATTTGTACCTATTTATTCATATTTATGTATTTTTTTATAGATCTTCTGATAAGTTCTTTTAATAAATTATAAAGAGCCATTGTTGCTGTGTTCTTCTTAAAATATTTTGTTATACATATTCAGAGAAAACCAAGTTAAATTAAAACCAATAGCTATTTTATAATGTGGTCAAAACTACAGTAACATTTTAACATAGCCATTAAATTTTAAATTATGTCGCAATTTTAAATTCTGTTCATGAACTCTGAGCCGTTCTGAAGGCAGTTAAAGTACCCTATTAATATCTTTATTGTTTCGACCTACTTTAAAACACGTAGATTAATAATGAATTCTTTACTTCTACTGCAAGACATTTTGTAAAAGAGTGGGTTTGGGACAATGCCAAGTCTTACTACGTAGGCAGATACATATATCATGCATTGAATTATGTTATAGGTACCTACCTATTCAAGCTTATGTATATGTGGATGAAAGCGTACGAATGCCATTTATAGCCAGCCGAGACAGTTGTATTTGCTTTTACTCCTCGTAAACTATTTATCTTCTCTCTGTAGCTACAGTCGTATACCTACGCCAGATTGTTTTGTAAACTTCTCTAAATTATTTAGATTTATATTGGCTAAAATTAGAACGTCTTAAAACGATGGTGGCGCACAGTATTTTGAGATAAACTTGGTTCTTTGTCTCCGATTAAATAGATAAGGTTGGTAAGACAAAATCTCTAAAGAGAATAATAAAGATAGGTCAAATGTTACAGACGATTAAAAGCGAGTTAATAATCTGGAGCAAAGTTTAACTTATTAATTCCGGGTTCTCTGAACCAAGAACAAGCTGGCTAATAGAAGCAAATTAGTTTCCATATCTATTAAAGCTTGGGAACGGCAAAAACTATCTAATAGACATAATATAAACAGAAAGCCATAACCAGTTAGGAGCGTATCGCGTTCGTAATCTAGTTTGCGAGCTATGCCAGTACCGGTACTGGTTTATAGGAGGAACTGGTAACCGGTTCGACTGGTTCTAGCAGCCGCGGCACTGGCCACTGCACTGGCTTGGATACTATATCCATAGGTACCTATTGCATAGTTACTGATTATGTTGGATGCATGGGCGAATGGCCTGGGGTCCTGCCTTGTTTCAAAAGAAAGTTTAGTACCTAATAATGGAGTTGCATGTTATAAGCATTTGACGTTTTGTTAGCTTTGTTTCATATCTGTAGCCGCTGAGAAGAACATTCTAGATGGTTTTGTTTAGGCAAGATAAAGGAGAATGTCTGAAGATTATGTAGGTCCTACTGATAAAGAAGTTGATGACAGTTTGTTATAGTTCAATGGTGACATCAATCTTAATTAATTAGAAGTCTAGATCAAATGGCTTATTCCCAGATTCGATACATATTGCGAACTATAAAAAATCTAACACATACATTATGCCTGTTTGATTTTTTTCTTATACGACATTCATGTTCATGTATTTATTACATGGAGTAATCAAATTAAAGTACTTATGGGAAGGAATCCCATACATTACATTGGATTCATAGATTGACCTACCTATGAATCGAATACCATTATTTTTAAATTATCGTACGCGCAAGATAAGCTATCAATATAAAATTATACACATAGCAATGGCAACATTGGCAAGCAACAAAATACCTAAAGATAATTAGGTTGATAGCAATCCGGAATCCGACAAACTTAACCAAAGAATGGTAACACGGTGTCTGTCTATCCACTAATGGCACAAGAGATAACTATAATTAAAAAGGTGTGGCAATACATCAGACCTAATCATGATACATTTATCTTTGAGTCATAGATAAAGATAGTAAATTGTGCTTTATCGAAGAAATAAGTGCTTTTATGCACGGAGTGGACAAAAAGAACATATCTACCTGAGTAGAGTGAGTAGGTTACTTATCTTTACTCCTGTGGCTCAACGAACAAAAGTTGATCTTGACAAAAGACTTCTCTAGGCATTTCGCTGCTGAGCTCTCTCATCACCTAGGTGATCGAGTTCTTGAAGATTTGCTTCTCGAACTACATCGAGCGGCTTTGAGCGGCCGATTGGTCTACCTACACCCCTATTGTTTTCTTCATAAGCTTTCTTGATAACTCGTCCTCCTGCATTCTTCAGACGTTCTTATTCAATGTACTTACTTGTTTATACTTTTTTAGATACTTACCTACGTCTTATTAATATTGTAAGTAATGTTATTGTAGTAATAGTAAGTAAGGCAAATGTTTCTACTGATTCAAATCAGAAGGAAATGTGGAAGATAGATTAACCTACATTCTCTTGTCGAGTAGGTTTAATTTACACCTTGTTTATAATTTTTTATATACCTCTTATGACTTAATTAATGCAACGCTTCTGCTAATACCAAAATCAGAAGATGTTATCAAACAGATTACGTAAGTTATATACAAATACACACAAACTATAAAGAGGTGTACTATAAAAGACCTACGCCATTGTGTTGCAGTCACAGTAACACAAAGGTCAGCTGAGCAATCATCGCATCATTTGATATCATCATTGCATAACAATCGTTTCAGATACATGCATCTGTACACTTGCATAGGATATTAGTATAGTACCTTTAGTTAAGACAGAATAGATAAAAGATCAATGTCAATAAATTTGAGGTAGAAAAATTTACTTATAGGTTGTGCAGTAGAATATATCTCTTCTCTACATAATTCTGTTGTTTAATTTTCCATATAAGTTGTTAATCAAAAGTAATTGATCAGATCCCAGGGCTACTCGTAAAAATGAAAAGGCAAACGCTATCTTATACAAGTGACATAAAAATTGGCTTAGCACAAAGAATAATCAGAAACGTTGATTTTAGCTGTCTGAGTGATCCCCCTGTGACTCTGGTACTCATCTACAAAATACCTGATAATGTACTTAATATAGGTAAATAATTGTTTAAGCATAGTAAATCCTTAGTCATATAAGTAAGTAGCAGACTAAACTTGACTGGGCTTTGTATATAAAATAGAGGGTCCAATAAAGTCGTTGCTATCTCGACAAGCCTAACAACCTCCTTGCTTAGCCAGTAGACCGTTAACCTTACATAAATTGGCCATTCAATTTTGATCCCCTGCCTCTGAACGTCGTATAAATACCTTACACGAGAATTATCAAGATGTAAAGAGGAAGAGGGCTCATCTTTCGTTGGTTATGGGGCTGTTATCCTGTAGCGAGTTGCGAGAACCCAAAAGGTGAATTTGTAAATAAATCACCCCTTTTTGTAGGGATAATCACCTGCTAGCCAACGTCGACATTTCATCATTTGAACGTATGATACGGGTTGACTGACAATGACGAAATCTTTTTTTCAATCTGTCAACTGTCAACTTTTTTTTAATTACCTACATACTTCTATGAATTATTTTGTTTCTGACGCATTTTTGCGTTATCTATTATATTCTAGTCCAAATATCATATACTAAAGTTTGGATGTATGTATGTTTGTGACTTTTTCAGACAAAAGCTACTGAACGGATAGAGCTGAAATTTTGAGAAGTAGTTCTACCATAAATACCATTTTAGCTATCTACTTTTACCCCGAAACGCGTACAAAACCGCGGGCAGACGCTCATTGCTCTATTAGGTGGAATTAAATTATTTACCATTACAACTAGTAGCTTTAAAATTATACCATCTAAAACCTGAGCATGAAATAGAAGGCCAGTCTCAAAGCTTCAGAAATATTAAACTTGACGTATGATAATAACATTCTGTTTCCACGTGGCAGCTCAGTTGAAGGCTGTACTCGAGCGAGACTCGAAATTACTCCCACCCCGCCCACGTCTTGTTTCTGGCGACCCCCGACATCATAAAATAATATCCTTAATATTTTGTTGATGAAACGAAATTGGTGTTACAATTTACCTAACCTTATTTTAGAGGATCCTTTATTTTGGTTATATTTGGATGGAAATTATTTGCACGCATAATGATGAGAAATAATTTTATATAGTAACAAAGTATCCTTTAAACTCATTTTGAGTTCCAGACCGGCCGATGAAGTCAAGGAAGAACAAATATGCCCAGAATTACCTACATAAGATATTTTAATATGCAATAACAAGTTCACAAACTAGAACAATATGCAGACTTTCTGTAGCCACATTATAGTATCATCTACCCTCACTGATCTATTAAATCAGCTACCGAAAAACTAACAAAAAGGTTTACAGCAAAGAAAACCAATCTTACAAGCGAGGGCGTCTCGTATCTAAAGATACATCTAACAGAACTGAGATAAGAGTGAGTAATACCGTTATATAGCACGGAGCTGGTTCAGTGCACTCTGTCTACAATGCCAGCTTGTTTATTGTACGCCCATTTCAAAGGGTGGGCCACAAAGGCTCGATACACAATGTCAGAGTTACGTATGCGACACAATATCTACTAAACTAGCACAGAGCGTTGAATTCTCTGTACTGTACAAAGTACATACCTAGCGGAGTGCTGTGGTTGAGATAGACTAATGACCTTCAGCATTGTTTTCTACTCAACCGTGAGTATTTACGGTTTATTGCTTTTAAATTGATGTTGGTCCTGGTAACAAAGTTCATGCAAACGCAAATGTAACAGTAGGTAGGTATTCGGTTTATATAATCATGTAGAATACAAAATAGGAAGACCAAAACCCCCATAGCGCACAAAAAAGGAAGCCATGAAAGTATAAAACAGGCCATTCGCTTTTATGTGATACTGTAACTGGTAAACGTTCCGATCTACCAGTTAGTTGAGGCATTATATAAAACGTTTTTGCTCAAAGACATAGGTACTCAGTCTACAACATTTCCCAGAAGTGCTATCCAATACAAATGGTTACGTTGAACGTATTCTATTGTAAACAAAGCCTCGTTTCGCCAATTATCTCCGTATTTCACCAGCTGTTAACTAGCGGCAACTGAATCTATAAAATAAAACTGAACGATTTGGAGCCGCGCCAAAAACCGTTCTACAAAAACCTCTCATTAATTTCTTTACATCCGCACAGTGATGTATGCAGAGAAGAGAACACAAAACGAGTGTGGCTCGCATTAATTAAATTACGGAAACTTTAAGCTGCTTTAAGGTGCTATGTGTAAGTCGTTTAGTGGTAGTTGAATGCTAACCGTGCATTTCTTGTGCAACATCAGCCATGGCCTAGTTTAGAGTCGCATTGCGTAGGTCAGTCATGACATGCCGTGCAAACCGCACTTTCTCCATACTGCAATTCACTTTCACTAAGACAGCGTTCTCAGATTTGCGATCGGATTTATTTTTATCTGATCGCTGCTGTTATGACGTTGACAATGATTAATGGATCTTTTAGTAGATAAACAGATTTGTTCAACAGATTTTTTTTGAAAGTAGGTATCTTCTCGTCTGTGATGAAATGATTAAAGCATCACTAAACTTCTGTGCAGCAAGGATAGCGTATCTGTGGAACAAGGAATACTTGGTGCAATGCATCCAATTAGTATTAACAGTATCCGCATAACTATTACCTGCCTAAAGAAATTATAACCACCATCTTCAAAGATCAGAAAGACCAAATCAAAGGTTTACAATCATTTGAAATGACGCAATACAAAATGGCGTCGCGTTGCTACAACTGCTGTAAAGTCAAAATATTAAACTGAGCAAAATGACTCATACATAACTTTCCCCTCTTTGCGAATGCAAGGTTTTAATTAACGTTTTAAAAACTTTCTATTCGTTTTCAAAAGTTACAGTGCGTGTTCATTGTTTCAATTATTGTTCGTGATTGATGCTATTCAGGAGTTTATTTCTTTGTCTTAAACATATATTTGAAACTCGCTTTAGCTCAGTGAGCTGGCAGCCCCGAAGCCCTGTAACGACATAGTTACCCACCTCGATATAATACTCTAGCTAGATATTCTAGAGAGATGATTTTAAAAGTAGTACCCTCAAAATCGTCGTTATTTTGAGACGATTTTACTAAAATTATCTATTTTGTTTAAACTGTATGTAATCGATTCGTCCATTTGAAAATGTTTGTCAGTATTCCGATGTCGCAGAGCGTGTTTTCCATAACGTGTTATGTATGATGGAGTTATGTTTGTGTTTTCAAAGTAGATACATTGCTGCTCGATTGTACACAAAAACAGTTGAATAGCGCCCCCCAGCCAGTGGTTTCAAAGCCAAAGCCACCCATCTGCCCCACCGGGTGGCTGCCCCTTTGCCACCGCTTTTACAACATTTTTCACGAGCCCTATAACGTGAGCGAAAGCCAGGTTTCGCATACTTTCGTCGTAAATTGTTGTTATGACGACACACGGTCAGCTGGGCTAATGTTTATGAAAACAACAAAGAATTGATGTTTTCCGGTAAGATTATATCGTTTTATATCTTCTTATTTGTTTGTGCCGTTGTTGTTTGGTAGCACGAAGAAATGCCATACTTCTATTACATTCCATCTAAGATTCATTAATTTTAAAGATCTTGACTTCTTTGTTCCTCTGATGTTGCAGACAGTCTATTATTTTATTGCTGTATTATCGATACGTAATTATTATCTTGTGATTCCATCTCCATCTCACGTCATGTAACTATACTTACATTGTCTAAGGTTAACGCTCTCATAATTTAATAGCCTTCGGCAAAATATTCCGTAGCCGTAATTGAAAGGCGTCTACAGAATTAATTGAATATGTTGTTATTGGCAGTGGGCGCAGTGCTCAGCTTATCGTTATCGGATATCAATCAATGTTAGTGCATTAGAGGGCAGTTGGTTTAATCCGCTGCGTCAGCAGTTCAGCACAATAACCGAGAGGTGTGCCCGGCGCCCACTAACTGTTATGAAACCTGCGGCGCTGACGCGGCAGAACCCGAGCTCTTGCCGAGTCTGGCGTGACTCAGCACGAAGCTCCGATCGTCATGACTCATGACTCGGCGCTATTCAGCCGGGATCGCCTGCCATCCGAAATAAGTGGATTGCCGCTTCACGACCGAATGATTCTGTTTCAAAGAACTCTTTGCGCGCATTACCTAAGACGTCTATTATTCCAAAACAAGGCCATTCAGTTGTCTCGTCCGGCAATTGAGGGTATTAAGCTCCTCGTTTGCGTCCCGAACCGTTGGAGATTAGACGATGTCCTAAATTACTTTTTAATGAGCCTAACGCTTGCCCCAATTTGCGGGCCGTCACGGTTGTATCTGTGATACGTATCAGGGTTCCGAGTTTAGTGTTTTGGATTTAAGAGTTTACTTTTTGTTACAGCGGGTTGAGAGAGAGACTACAAAGAGTCCTGCGACACCTGGCGGCAGGAAGAAGGCGGCAACTGTGAGGAGCAACGGCCAGATCACTCCGGCGGAGCCACCTCCTCCACCTACAGGTAAGTTTTTAGAAAATGCCTGTATAAAGCAAGCTGTAATGTCTTGAAGACGCGAGAATTACAACATTATGAGCTATAGAATAATAGGAAATAGCTGCAAGTAAAATAATTGAAAACGACAATTTGTTCCCATTGCCGTTATGAAGTTCGAAAGTTAAAGATTAGGTATATTGCTAAACTAAAGTCATCATTTTACAACCTCAACATCATTGATTGAGTCATTAAAGTTTTTGAAACGATTTCTTTTTATTATTATCACTTACAAACTTCTTGCTTAAGACAATTTTATACCTATTGTGAATCAGTTTTCCGAACCTTCCCTAGTGCCTAATCTATGTTAGATTTCATAGACTAACATGAGACCTGAAAATTTATATTTAAAAAAAAATGGGAGTCTCTTAAGTTTTCTTTGTTTCCCTCTGTTCTTTATCACATTATTGACGATACATTTCTCTTCAGATAGGTCTAGGTTTACGTGCTTTTGTGCATCCTTGTGATTGAGCTAGGTATCAAACCTACATACGTCCCGAAACTTACAAAGGCTCCCCGGAGTGCAATTCAACCTCTGCCGTTAAAGGTTGGAATTCAGGTTATTCAGGTGTGCGAGACAGACTAACCACGTCTATTTCTACGTCGTCGTCGTATGCCAAGGCTTCGGCTTGAATTGGAAACTGTTCACAATCTTTGATCATTTTGAAATAGAACAGCAGCTTCAAAGGAGACAATTCTATTCAGTGTATTATTCGTTTCACGAGTGGGCGATTATTTAAAAACAATTAAGATTTTTCATTGCAGTTATTCATTACACAATTTAAAATTATTCTCGAGTTCATCAAAATAGCTGATAAAATTTTGATAAACAAACATACGGGTAAAATTCGGTGGCTGGTTTTTCTCATAATTATTCAAAGTTCACATAATCTACAGAGATTATATCAAACATTATATCATAGGCAGGATTAACTTTAATATCTTCTCTCTGGCCAAGTTCATCCCGGTCGGTATTTAACATTTCAAAGCTTACTAAAACGCAATTTTCTTTATGATACATTAAAATAGCGTAAAGTTCAACGTTTCGCTTCTATTTTCTCTTTAGAACTATCTGAAATACTAGACCGTTTCATGTTAGCATAATAATAGGTCGGTACGCCAAATTTCCGTATGCAATTTTGCTTGGCTCATAGCCAGCTTCTACCTACAATCGAGTAAATTATACTGGATATCTCTTTTTAGGCTTTCATGTTTCGAACTATTGGAATCTGAGTAAGGCTTATCTTTTCTAACAAGGATCGTGTTACTAGAACACAAGGACTATAAATTCCAAAGAAGGAGCGATGAATAAAGCGGGAGATTCTAAAGGCACTAAACATTTATTTCCCGGAAATCATGTTGTGTTTGCTTGTGTTATTCCATTTTCGTCACACAATGCTATTGTTTGCGGAATCGACAACATATCAGAAGTTTATAAAACCAGCATACATATTGTAGACTCATACGATTGTTTAATGTTTTGAAAAAACTAAAAACCATCTCATTATTTTGAGTTTTGCGGACCATAACTAATTAACATAACTTACACGGGAAAAAAACTTCATCGTTCTCTATGTATACAATAGCAAATAATTTTCAAAATCGCCCAATATTGACGAAGGGGACAGCCAGCTATATACAGCAGCCAGATATATACAGCCTAACGTACCCAGATTGTTAGGTAGTGTTTGGATTAATTTAAGTACCTAATAATACCTCATAATGAACCAGATGTGAAATCTAGGGTCCAGGTAAACCTAACACTGGCTTTAAGGCACTTTAAACCGAAATTTAATGTAATTCTTTACCTGAACTAATAATTCTAGTCTATTCTCCTTATTTTTCGAAGTTCTTAAAAATAGTCATCCAATATAGTCGGTACTAGGCGCGGTAATAAATATAAAGCGTACATTTCCCCATACTTTCACGTTAATGGATGATCCTTCGAATGTTGACTGCATCAAGATGGATAGCAGCCATTTGCAACATGATTTACCTTTCAATACCGTTCCTTAAGTCCTCCTGACATCTTGTATGGATCGGTTCCGTTTCTTTATCCTTGTTTCTTAACAATGGATTCCTTTGTTTCTATCTTTTATGCGGTACTTTTAAATTGCGGTGCTTACATTATATTACCATTTGTTAAGTTACTTCTTTCCTTTCTTTTCATTATCTTCATTTTTATCTGCGATCTTGTGTGCATTTGTGGTGCGCAAGAAAAATTAACTGCGACCTTATTTAATTCCACCTCATCATAATCTCATTTAGAAATGTCTGTAGCTGTTTTATGTAATAAATAACATAATCATTAATACAACCGACGACGACGGCGTGTAAATAGTAAACATAAACAGAGCAAGCAGGTCTATTGAAAACATTCAGCAGTGTATGGACTACTCACATTCAGTTCTAAGTAATCCCGCTTAAAAGCCAGTTCCGAGATAATTGGAAGCATTCAGGTGCCAGCTAAGCGGCATTTGCTTAATGAACTATTCTACACCAATCGTCAACTTGCTCCACTTGATAGTACATTATTTAAGATAATCAGTTATCAGTCATATTGTAGTGTATTGTATTGTAATATTATAGGGTCAACGGCCTTTTCATAAACTGAAATAAACCAGATAACAGATTTTCCTTTTATCAGGCAACTTAAACAACGAAGTAAAAGCTCACGAATCATTTGTTTCCCCGAAACTTTGAAACTTTCCTTTCCTCCTTTGTTTTACTTGGAAACATTGAAACGAAAATGTTTGATGAAAAATTTAATTGGGAATTGAGAAGCTCCTCTGTGGAAGTCCGCCCAGTGAAATGTAATACTTTGACTGAATAGCGATGATAAAAAATTTATAACGCGCTTTCATTTTGTTTTGGCTGGAAATGACATTTGGTGACGTCACCGGATTTTCCCTTCCCACCCTATCGCTGGGTGTTTGGGGAGAAATCCCTCTATCGATACATATACTCGTCTCTCTCCTACCCTAGCTGTTAGCTATAGCGATAACTGTCTGCCTACAAACACGGGTAGTATGATATTTGATATTCATTCCACGTGTTCTATTTATCTTTGCTCGGAGTTTGAATTCAAATTCTATATTCATAATTGGATTCTCTGTTCAAATTACATCCCGGCTTAATACTTTATTATCCAGATAACTATTCTATCATAATTCCTATGCCAGTTAGGTAACAGTAGGCAGCCTAGGCTTTAACAAACTCTTGACTCGTAACAAATGGGTAATCCCTAGAGTTTCGAGCTTAAACTTTGGTATTTGTTGATCGCTCAAGTTTGTTGAGTCGTGCTGTAACCTGCCGCCGGACAAACTTCCCAATGCGAAACAATCCAGAACTTAGCAAGGTTCAACAAGCAAACAACTCCGTTATCGAGCTAAATAATGTTTTGGTGTTTTTCGTTAGTTCCGGCGTACTTCTGCGGCTTCGAAGCTTTCCAGTCACGTTTAAATATACCCATAGTGCCCTTGGATATTATCTAACGGTATTGTTCCAAAGGTTTTGTGTTTGTTCATGTGTGGGGAGTACTTCGTCTATCGTTTGTGTTTGACGTGTGCTCAAAGCGACGTGCCACCGACAGTCCTTTGTACCAGCTAACGGAATTCGGATATTGGATAAGCTTCCGTACGAGCTTGTTTACCTAACAATTTGCTTTTAATTGGTTTCGCCATGTTTGCGTGTCGAGATCGTGTTGTCAGACGCACACGCGCCAAATGAGGCTGCGGCGGCGTGGACTCAATTAATAAAGCTGATGGAAATTGCTTGAAAGCTAGGTTCATGTTCATAAACAGTAGCTTGCTAGGTAATTTATTAGAGACCAGAGAACTTGTTTGTAAAGGAAACACAATCTTACCCTATTACGCAGATAAAAGAGAGTAGATCCATTGTGAGCAGTCTTTATCTTCTATTTCTGGAACAAATGCTTTCAGTATGAATGACACATTGAGAGATGTGTTTGACCTAGTTGTCATCTACTTTATTATGTTCATGTTATCCTTTCAAAGGGGTGAATGGGATCCATAAATCACAAAAGGTTCCAACCCCATTCCACGTGACTCCTGGCTGCCCCAATTTATAAGCAAATTTGGACAGAGTATCAAAGGGTTACCTACAAAAACTCATTATGTTGTTGAATTGAGGTATCCTTTGATAAAAATGATGTTTATAGCTTGCCCAGTTGTAACAAAACCTTAAGGGACCTATCTACAAACTTGATTGATTAAGAACTGATTTCATTTCATTAAACCCACAGCGTCTCACCCTAATTCTGAAACGCCATAAAACTGAAAAGAATTTGGCTCTTTTCGATTTTATCAAGCGGCTACACAATCTGTCATGTTACTTGGTGCTTCTTAAGTGCAAGGAAGACCTAAAGCGGAGATAACCGCCCGCTTAGCGTTATCCGAGTTTCAATCTTCCATGCCCAGTAACGAAGTAATCTGCATGCCGGGAGTGGTGTCGCAAATACTGCGTGCCGCTTCGCAATGCAGTTTGCATAACTTTACATAAATATTTGCATACTCGTTTTATACTTACGTGCTTGTTAGTTATACATATGTATTTGCAGTAAAACGCACCCGGAATTACTGTATTACAGCACGTAAAATATTTCTATTATGCATACGTGAATCTGCTGTGGACTTCTCTAGTTCTTTAGCTTTCATGAATGTTTTATGATGCTATAGCAGAAGCTTTTAGCTTGAAATATGCACATAGCTCTTTTGGTACTTAAGTCAAAGACTCACCTTGAGTGTTCAGTTTCCTTTTGTTGTTGAAATGTGTCAAATGTGTTGTGTTAACTTATGTTGTGTGACTATTTTTATAGAGTGACTCGTCTTTGTGTACAGATTTATTAGGACTTTCTGTTTTGTTTCTTTCGTATCACTCAGAAAAATGCATGTATGATGCGCGGTCTTATCGCTTTCAAGCGATCTCTTTCATGATAATTTATGGTAGTGCGTAAGGGTATATGGAAACGCGCGGTGAAGACCGTATAAAATAAATTCTCGACTAACTAAGGCATATTTTCTTAGGCTGCCAACATTTGACTATCATGTCATTTATGGTTTTTGACATTAACAAATCTGTTAAGGAATCGCCTGAATTTGCTAAAGGGTAAACTCGATACCAGTTCTAAAATAACTCCGAGACAGTTCTAAAATTACACCTGCTTATGAAACATAATGCCCTCTTATCAAAGTTCCCTCCCCGACTGCCCTTGTAAAGTCTGAATAAGAATAACAGCATTAAATTTGCATGCCGACAAAACTGGTTGAAGCACGCGACTGCTTCCCCCTCCCCCGAGGGAAGCGGAAGGGGGGTCGGGGGTGACGTGGCTCGTCTAGGGCACGGGGGGAGGAGGTTCGTGCAGGAATGCAGTCCCCTGTCTACTCTACCCCTCACCTGATTGTTATGATGTCAGCGAGTAATGAAGCGATATTATTCAGTTTATTGGGTTCACGAGGTGATCCTATCTACCTTGCTACGTATGGAATTTCTTTATTTTGCTTTATTTGGAGAGCAAACAGTTTCACACTCTCTATGTCTAAACTTGAATATCAACTCCTAACCATTTATTCTTGCATGTATAGCTAAAAAACTGCTTGCTTGCTTGTAGGAAAAATGGAACAGTTGTTGAAGTTCGTATTGCCATACATAATACTGTAGGTGAGGTAGATTGTTAATACCTACTTGGTGAAATAATAACAAGAAAGATCTCAGCACCTGCGTAAGTAAACGCACGTCACGTCACGTCACAGAATAAACACAATGTTACGTAAAGAACAATGGCCGGCTGGGAACGCGAGGCGTGTGAGTGCGGCGCGAGTCCAAACAAGCCTTGCAAACCGCACAATTAAAACAAAACTACCTTTACTCGGTTCTAGAAACCAAGATATTTTTTGTTAACGAAGACTTGTACGAAAATTTTACAAAAACTAATAATACTTACTAATAAGGATAGCAGATAAAAGTAGGCACCTAGGTAAGTAGCTTGTCATAGCAAGTAGGGAGTTAGCGACAGCGACTAATAACAATAGCTTCCACAACCCATAGGTAATTGAATTGCACACGCGCACAGCGAAAAAGGAAAAGAGTTGAGTTCCTAAAAGGACGCGAGAAGAATAAATTAAGAAAGAAAGTGAAAACTAATCGATCTTTGCTCCAATTATACTGACCAGGGTGACGTTAAATATTATCTTCCAATATTTTTTGGAATTGTAAGCCCTTTGTTTACAAAACATAAACAAGGAGTCAGGAACCGAATACAGAGGATGTAGATTTAGCCATAATACTCTACATTCTACCACCACTGAAGTTAGGCTTGCTGTTCTGTAACTGCAAAAACATATGTAACCTACTTACTATTTATCCTTCTAGTTAGGATTTGGTTGTGCTAGCTATTATGTAAGTTAGGTTATACCTACAATGATTCATAAATAGCTGATCAACATTAGTGTGAAATACCTTGCACATAAGTATTTAGAAGAAAACGAAGACCTATTTCAAATTTTCAACGACATCAAGCAAGATAGGTATGTTAGGAAGTAGGGACTAGATATGCAATCAAAAAGAGATCATACAATATAATCATTCATTGATTTTAATTAATGGTTGTGCCTTGTGCTCAGCGTTCTTTGATACACTAGCATATGCCTTATTTTACTGTTATCACATGTTGTATAAAACCTCTAACTTATTAATCAAAGTCCTATCTTCATGCCCACGTACTTAAGTAACATGCCTACATAACAAATTGCTATACATAACACGATCAGTAGTAACTTTATAATGACTTTAGTGAATGCCAACCATTATAAAACCCTTTAAAGCGAAATGGAATCTGCAGTGCTCAGCGTTACGTTATAATGTGGACTTTCACCTGGAGTAGGTTACAGTTACTTGAATTGAAACTCTTTCTACGGCGGGCGCCATCTTGATTACCGCAGCTGTTTTTGATATGACAGTTGTAGTGTAAATTTTGAAAAACGATTTCGTAAAACGTTAACGATGTTTAGCACGAAGTATACGAAGTATAGCTTTTAAACCGATCATATTATTAAGTAGTTTATGATACTCCATAACTGATACTGGCAGAGCCGTAGCGAAATGCAAATCGGTGCCAAAAAGAGAAGTTGAAGTTATCAACCTTTTTCAGTGCACGTCGCTACACCGGCCTGAAATACTAAGTATCACCACAGGTATCACTTTGAGAGTTTAATTTTGTAAGCTTCCTAGTCATTTACCTTCTATAAAATGGCAGAAAGCGCAGACCACCACCTAGCAACATCGGCGCACTAAAACAGGCCCTGGTAGAATGGGAGAATATTTCCCAAAATCGATTCTTCATTGAACCAGGAGTCGGGTCGCTCTCTGTTTATTTTACTCATTTGAACAGGAAATGGGTTTCTCCTCTTAGTAAATGTGTACTCGTACTCGATATGAATTTCCTTAATATATGTTTGGGATAAAATTGTCAGGCTATTCAAATATAGTATGTACATAAAATAATTGGCAAATATGATTATTATAATAAGTGTTATCTATATCAACAGATAAATCAAACAATATAAATATCCACTAATTTTGACAGTAAACTGAACAGTTTTAGTAGCAATTTCGATAGAAATAGACATGTAGACATTGCCGCGGTGGTCATACAACAGACATCCCTAACAGACTGTATTTTTAGTTCCTGGTAATTTGCGGGAAACATGACATGTTTGACATGTCACTTAATTTCGGATTCAGTGGTAATACTTTTTTGCTGTCGAATTCGTAGAATTTGATTATACCCTGATGTTGAACATCATGAACCACCAAAGTAATAATCATTTTGTGTAAATTTGTAATATAAGTTTTTCAATAGAGCTATAATGTTGTACACAGGTGCAGTGCAGAATATCTTCTTTTGTTTACTTTCAAATACCTACCTACATATTTTTTTGTTCTGGATGTTGTGAGTCCTTTTGACAGACGATAGCTTGGACGTTGTAAACGATTTCTAATAGTGTAGTTATGTTTTTGTCTACCCACGGTTTAATGTTGTTCATCTTAGTATCTTACCTACACTCCTCTGAAGATAAACCAATGAAACAAATAGGTTCCTTACGTTTAGGTCTAGGAACAAAGACGAACAAAAAGTAAAGGTACATGTCAATATATTTATGAAAATTTGATGTACACTCATAAAAATATCAATAAGTTCATTAAAAATAGCGATATACATAATTTAAATACTAGAAATAAGAACGTACTGGCTGTGCCCACTACTAGGCTACGTAAGATTAATGTATCTTTTAAAGGGCTATGTATACGCTTCTACAACAAAATTCCAAGTGAGTTGCAAAAATTATCTATAAATAAATTCAAACGGATTGTCAAAAATATACTTTGTTAAAAAGCTTAGGTACTATAAAATATAAGATTATCTAGACGACAAAAAAGTTTGGGACGAGTTATGCTCCAACTCTAAAACTAACAATCTAACAAGGTAAAGGTTTCTTGTTCGCTTCTTTACTTTACCTAAAAAAGATTGAAGTGAACAATTAATCAAAGTGATCACTTTATTTCCCATTTTTATTTCTTATTTAACTTGTATTTTGTGACGTGTCCAAGAGTCCTGTAAGGTCTAAAGGAAATAAAGCACTTTGATTGATTGATTGTACCTAGGTACTTATTTACTAAACATGTTCTCAGGTAAAATACCTACCTACCGTATATCATCTCTATCTCAAGTACATTATCTGTATCACCATTATTTATGTAGGTAGATATAGATTCGTACCTACTAGATAACTTGTATTTAGGAGAATTAGTAGTACCTCTTACCCACTCTCCTAGTAGCTACCTAGGTACAGTTATCTTAATTAAATGCCTGGAACTCCTAGAATTACAAAGCACAGATTTCTGTAGTCATCATAAACTCAATTAGTTGAGGAGGATGGGGCAATGAGGTCAGGCTGAGGTAATGTTCCATGAACGGAATATAGGAAGGGCGCTTGCATGTGCAAAATGGCTGCCGTTATCGCAGTAGGTACGTATGTATAGTATTAGTGTAGCTACGAGCGACAGTAGCTAGCGAGTCTAATATTTCTAAGTGTTTTCAATTGATACTCGTAGGCTCGTAATTAGGACGATCCTCATTTTTGTACATTTCGTTTGGGAAGCAGTGTCACTTTTATATACCTTAGTTTTGAGTACCTATTTAAGTCATCATCAACAGGTTGCCTCAAAGAAATCGCTCATAGCGCTAATGCCGCCCTTTATACTTCCTCTACTGTAAGCATGTCTGTTTGCAATGTTCTCTCTCTGTGTTGTGGTATAATTAAATATTTTCTATGTATCTAACAGTAACACATTATATTACATACAATACAAAACAGATGTAAAGCTTTTTTGAAGATGGTTAATAATTAAAAACGTACCATACACGCACTAGGGGCTAACTCTCTTCGTGTACAACGAAAAGCACAATGAAAATACATTATTATGTACAGGTTAACATTGCAATGCAATGGAGAATAACAATCCATACAATAATGGCGACGCGGCCTTGGTGCTCGTTCGCAATCAACTTTATTATTCAATCTCGCGAATTGGTACGAGGTCTAACGGCCGTTGACCCTGCCACTCCACTACTATCTCGCTGGGTGTATGTATATTGCATTTAGTTTAATATATTTCAATGCATGTATGGATATATTGATGGCTAGGCACTGTACACATTTTTTTAGCATCATATTAATAGGTAAGAAGGCCACTGCTATAAGCTGTTGATCCCTATAGATACCTACTTGATTCTTCAAGTCTTCGACCATATATCATCAAAAACTATACTTACAAAATTGAAGTGCCCGACAACACTAATATAAATCAAATGATCAAGGAAAGTAAATGCACAAGTATTTAACCTAGTTTAGTAAAAGAGTTTAGTTTGATTATGCATTGAAATTAGAACGCTCAGTGACACGTGACCCTCGTATCCTTCCATCGGCATTCCAGAGGTCGTCGGTCGAGTTGACGTGAATCCGACACGGTCCGTTATGTCCCGAGAACAATAGACGGTTCGCGTTACTCGCCTAATGAGAAATGTTTGTTTTCAGTCTCACAATAGCTTCTGCAGACTACTGATTACAAAGATTAAGTGCCGCGTTTGAGTAAAATAACACGTTATCTCAGCGTACACTGATAGATATCTTTATTTTTACCTGAACCCAATAAAAGAACATGTATGTTTTATCTAGGCTCTGTTTAATGAACACACTTTTTGTTTGAGCAAACCAGAAATCATAATAAAGGCACCAAACAAAAAACGCACCAAGTAAAAAAGTAGCTATAAACTGGCTAGTATTTTATAATAGCATACCTTGTAGATCGAGATAAAAAAGTGGAATCAACAACCGAGTATGAATAATTTAAATCATTAATGAATGCGAGTTCTTGCCCGTATGTAAATTTGTACCACAAGCTATAAATTAAAGACAAGTCGACCTTGATTGAAGGCTCATTAGTCGAGACGAGACCACGCACTCGCGCACCGGACCGGATCGTGCGCCCGCATGATTTATGCCCTCGCCTTTACATTTATAGTATTTTTTTCTGGCGGACCGGTTTACCCGACGCTCCCCTAGTTGCGCTACCTGGCAGGAAAAAATATGGTGTCAGCTTTTTTTAATAATAATACTGAACATTCCTTTTAAAGCGCATGCGGACGTGGGTACTGTGCAGAATATACAACCGTCAGTAAAACGTGATCTGCCGGCTTTGTGGCTTCATTAAATTAATGGAGTAGAGCGGAATACAAGTTTGGGGTTTGAAATAGCAGGATTCAAAGTCTACACGGATTGTTTTATCGCGAAGTTAGCTATAACATTGTTATTTTACTGCAGGTCATTGATGGGTTTATAGTATCAAAGGTCTCAGACGTATACTTAAACTAAAAACATAAAAACATAGTTTGTCCTACATACATTTTCTTCGATAAAACTTCGTCGACCTTCATTTGACATTGCAGTCTCGCCCTTGCCTCTTAGTTTTTGTTGCATTTTTTCCAATTTATTCAGCCATCCGCCATTTTATATACCACCTGCCCGTCGTTACCCAAACAAAAACTCCCCTCGCTCAACAAAAGAAATTCCCAAAGTTATTCTTACTTATAATTACGCCTGACAAAGCGGTTCAGGCAGAAAGCATCAGTTTTTGTCGGCTGCAGAAAAAAATCCCCTTAATTTCTTGGAAAGAGGCATAAATGCCGGGGTTTAAAATTTGAACCTGCTTTTTGTTGTGTATAAAAAATGTAAACAATCGGGATGTTTTTTGTGTAGATTTTATCTAAATGTGCAACTAGAATGTGTGAAATCTTTTAGAGTTGTGATTATGTAAGTTTATATTATCTGTGGGCTGAATACATACGTATAATTAAGTTAAATTAGTGGGTACATTACTAGTAAATTAGTGGTTACCTAGTGTAAGTAGTTATTTCAACTAAAATAGGCCAATAGGAGAACAATACAATCAGACTTGCTTAGGGTAGAAATAGCATAAAATGCTATTTTAAGCCAAGCAAGTCATATTGTTCTCTTTCTTTGTGTGTAAATCATATTATATCATCTACTTTACGTAAAGTTGGCTGTAGGTTACGTGTGTATTAGCGTTAAACATGAAAAATAGGTACCTTTGTAGCACACATAAACCCACTGTATAATTTGCCTCCCCTCAAACAAGGGGGGTTTCGCCATAATCACCTCGTTAGGCAGGCGGATTGCTGATCGCTGTTGATATACTAAAGTTACGCAGAAGGATGGATACTCTTTCTCTGGTATTCACTGAGTGACGCTTTAATGCTTTTCACGGGTTGAATTGGAGGAGTTGATTCCGCTGCGATCACCCCGCCACGATCAATAGGTTACCTACCTATTTTTAAACGATACTTTATAATTAATTACCTGTGGCACTTTAGACTACTCTCCTTTCTCGACGAACTCAAATTGTAGTAGCTAGGTAAAGAATAATCGTTATACATCTAAACTAATACTTATTAAAAAGAGGAAATCAATAAATTAAATATGCTGTCCAGCATATTTAATTTATTGATTTCCTCTTTTTAATATTAGTTTAGATGTATAACGATTATGACAATTCAAACAGCATCATCTTCATCATCATCATCACCAGCCTATAATAGTCCACTGCTGGACATAGGCCTCCCCTAATGAGCGCCATAGATGGCATCATTATGTGGGGGTTATTGCCCATAATCCCCACGCTGGGCATGCGGGTTGGGGATCGCAGTTCGGTGTAGTTGTTCTGTTCTGCAGAAGGCGCTGCTGCCCGCCTCCCGGTGTGTTTCCCTTAGTCGCCTCTTACGACACCCACGGGAAGAGTTGGGGTGGTGAAATTCTATGCCGGCACCACACGGCGCCAGCATCATCTAGCCCCAAGTTAAGCGGGGCTTGTATTATGAGTACTAGATGACTGATATACTTAATACAATATATTACATACGGGTATTTTTATTTATGAAATGATTAGTTTGTTTGTTTGTGGGAAATGAAAACTCCGAAATTACTGGACCGATTTGAAATATTCTTCACCATTAGAATCCATTAGATACAGCATCCCTTATGAAGATAGGCTATATAATATTTTCAAAAAACTTAGATCTGTGTAAAAATTTCAATAATGTAACCTGATAATGTTACGTGTGAAAAAAAATTATTTATGAAATTTTTCATAAATACCTGTGCGAAGCCGGGGCGGACCGCTAATTACATATAATTTAGTATGTGCTTGTACTATATATAATTTAGTACCTACCTAAGTAGAGGAAATCATATATTTAATTTGTAAACGAACGTTCTAGATGTAATGTAAAATGTAACCTTCATAGTTATCTGCGTTTGTTTGACTTTCGTTTAGTGTAGGTAGGTAACAAATGTGGTTGAAGAACAAGTAATACGGGTTGCGATAATATAGACAGAATAATAACGAAGCCAATAATAACTATGTTTTGATTTAAATATTAACTGGTCCAGCTACTTGGTGCAGACACAAAAAAATCGTGAGAAACGTCCACAAATGTACAATATCTGTACCAACATTATTCATTATCAGCCTATAATAGTCCTAGTATAGTCTGCTGGACTTCTATGCCTCCCCTAATGAGTGCCATAGATGGCATTATTGATAATTTTGGGATTATTGTCCATAATCCCCACGCTGGGCATGCGGGTTGGGGATCGTAGTTCGGTAGTACATTATTACCTAACCTGATTATTGTACTATTGCACCAGATAACTTATAAATATGACGGATGATAAAGAGCCTGTAAGTATATTATTTTAAGTGTATTTGTAAAATATATAGTACACACACATTCTTTACTAACGTTGTAATAAAAATAAATTTTGAACAACAATCAAATCTCAGAACTCGTAGGGTAATACGAAAACCATTTCATTTTAGTTGGCTTCGTTCGCTTCTCTCTCCCACAGAGTTGAAAAACTTCTTCTAATAAATACCCAACTTTAAATGCTCTTTATTCGGCTTCTAATAATAGAACGACGGCGAACTTTGACTTTGTTGTTTTTATTTGAATTATCTTATTGTTGTTTGCGTTATTTTTGATACTTATCCGACAACCTACCTGTGTTTATAAGACTAATAATGTGTTTATTTGTGGAAAGCAATGCCAGGAATTTGTTCTTCGCATCAAATTACTGTTTTCTACTTATCAAGTTCCACTTAGTAAGATTATTCTTGTTTTTACTTGCCACTTGACCTTTATCACGAAATTCGACATTTGATCCGAGGACAGCTGGGCTTGTTTGTTTTTGTGATGTGTGTTGACGCAGCTTGGGTTTCTTTCTACGTGTTTTTAATGACCTGAGTACCTACCTAAGTTCGGATTACACATCGTGTTTTGCATATTAACGACTTACGTCGTTTTTGTTATCTGTACCCCAGGTTTTTACTAAAACCTATCACAGGCACCAGTTCACTCAGAAAAAAGAGCATATTAGATTAAAAGGCATGTTATGAAGCTTACAATAAGATATTACTACTTAGGTCTTATACACTGTGTTCTTTTTAATTTTAAAATAACCTATTGTAAGAGTTGAGTAACATGCTGTTTTATTGTAAGAAATGGCAGGTACATAGGCAGGTACATACACATATACCGTCGTATCCTACGAATAGGGTCACAGTCGCCAGTGTGACTTTTTATTTTTATTGCATTTTTGGAATCTCCATTATGATTTACATCATACCAGTTCGAAAAAAATTAAAAATTACTGAAAATAAAAAAGTTATTCAGATTTTAAAATTTGGTCACAATTGCATTGATGGATTTAGCCCGACGAAAAAGTTAACAAACAGCTTTGGCACTTTCTTCCACGTGAAAAACGCAAAGATCACAAGTATTTCCCGGCGAATACGGTTACATACTCCAGAGTAACCATGTAGCACGGGCGAAAAGGCGCGCGGGCGCGGATTACCGCACTGTTTGTCGACTATGAAGTGCATTTTTAATAGTTTGGCTAGTTAGGCACATGAATTGTCTTTGGTTATGAAAGCACGGAAAATGCTAAATTTATATGTAATGCGAGTGTACATACCTACATAATTATGTTCTAACAACCTACTAAGGTATAATTATATCTTGCTAGTTTCTTGTTCATTTTTCTTGTGTGAAGAAAAATTTCATCGTTAAATCGATTAAAGCGTTAAAGCAACAAACAGACAGACAGGGTCTGACCTTCGTATCTACAGTATTATTAGTATAGATTATATATGTAACGAATGTACATCCTTCACATTCGCGAATGCGGATGCAAACAATCACTTCATTTGCGAAGTCCCTATATTATTTTGTTAGGAATACCTATTCCATTGTGAAATCTTAATAATATAAATAAATGAATATTTGTTTCAGGAAGTTTTAAAATACTCATTAAAATGGACTGGAACGGGTTATACATGTTTGAGACACGTAGTTGGGTTTTGTTTTGAATTCTCTGTAACTTTTTAATATTACTTATGAAATTATTGTACGCCTTTCAGGGTTTTTTTTTATAAAGGTGTCTCAATAAGAACTGAGAACAGTGACACAATTTGTTTGAACTATAAACCAACAGTTGTTCGAATTCTAAAAATATTTCTGACATTTGGTAAATCGGCAATTTAACCAAACTAAAAAAATCCTTAAGATTATAATAAAGGTTAAAATTATTTGAATTATTGTATTGGTTTTGTATTTACTAAAGTATTGAATTGATTGTAAGCTTTTTACATGCGGTGCTTTAAACCACAACTATTTGACTTTTTGTATAAAAATCACTCGGAAATTAGAAAATGTAATAATTGCCAGAGTTCCTGATATTCCATTGATGACTAAACATATTAAACTATTTGCTTCTCCAATCAATGTGAAAAATAAAATAAAGAGAAACAGGTTTTAAGAATTTTCAAGAGAAGTCAATAATTTCAGGATTTTTAGACTTCTACAAATAAGGTCATCAGACGACAGAGTACAAAACAGCGAAATAAATATGTGTTTTCTTTTTAATATTATAACGTGAGCAACCACATAGTAGTTGGCTTCAGACAGGCTCATTGACGAGTTCTCTAATCTGGATACAGTAACGAGATTAATAGGATGAATAAATAAAATGCTGAAAAATCGACTAAAACTTGTGTTTTGGGTATCAGATGACTTAACACAATAGACCTTATAGATATAATTTTTTTACTATACATACATAAAAATCAGCCAGAACACTCCCTACAAACATCTGCGAATTTTAATTCCATTACTTGTTGTTTTTTTAATAGACTATAGCATTTAAATACTAAATAGGTTAGAAAATTAACAGCAAAAAAAAATATCGATGAATACGCCATGCCTTGGCTCTGATATCAATCTATTATGACAGTAATCATAATGAATGCTTGTATAATGTAATGACAACTAGCTGACTCGCTTGTAATTTTATTGGCGTGTACGTGTTTAGGGTAAAACACTTTCACGAAATCAGCTAATTCCCTATTATAAGAAAAAATCTGAATTTCACCAAAATCGGAAAGACGCCTATGTCATCATTTTTATGTCCGTTAGTTAAGTATTTTTTTTTTTAAAGTTTTCGGTATATTTTATTATTTAATGAATTTGAAGCAGTCTTGTCATACGATATGCTTCAAACATTCTACCTTAGCCCATTTTGAGAGAAGTTTTAATAAATCTTCAAAAATTCATTCATTGTTATTATTTCATTAATTTTGAATTGAGATTTTATGCAAAATCAATCGGATTGAAACTAAATATCGGGAAGTTTGACTTTTTTCTACCCTAATTTACATAATTATATGAAAATAGACCTTAAAAACATGTTTAACCATTTAATGTATATTCAATACATAAATAAAATTTGAGGGCATTACCAGCGCACGTTAAATAGTAACAGTAATTTAAATACGTTACCAAAAATTACAAATCCAATTTTTCATTAACCGTATTTACAGTTTAGGGAAATATTTTCAAAAATCCTGAAACACAATGTTGAATAGTTTTGTATTTTAATTGTTCTTAGCAATTTTCCTTAAAATAAATCACATAATATTGCCTTTTTAATTTACTGTTCTATCATTACATAATGAAATTTGAAGCCTATAGCACCTTGCATTAGAAAGTTTAGTTTAAGATATTTCAATACAGAATGAAATTATAAATCTCAAACTTTAATTACCTGTTACACTAAATTGGAATATTTTGAAAAATCCTGAAACAACTGATCATTATTCTTGTGTGTTTAGTATTCAATGTAAGTAGGTATCTAACCAATCGAACCACCGGTTACAGATTTACAAAAAACACCAACAACCTCAAAACCCCCTTTTACCTCTTTAGGGGTGGAATAAGAAAAAGAACCCTAATTAGCGGGTATTTGTGTAGTTAAAGGTCCAGCCCACCAAATTTCAGCTTTCTAGCTTCATCGGTTTAGGCTGGGCGTTGTGGCCAGAAAACTCCATTATTTATTATAAAATTACCTTTTTATAATAACTAAAAAATTAGTTCCAATCATTACATTAAATCATGCCTTAAGAAACCCTAGGACGAGTTTTACATAGTTTACGAAAACACATTTTGTTTAGTATGTCAGCAATTGCACAGTTTTACACGAACTCGGTTTTGGCTTTCGAATGATTTGTTGCATTTTAGCTGTACCTACCAACCAGCTGTGACAAATCAGCGGCAATAAATGTATAAAAATTTTTCCCCAGGCCAGAATCGAACCCACAACCTCCAGCGACGAAGTCCCTTAAAGGCCTTCGCCAGCAGCTGCGCCATATAGGTCGTCGATTAAGTGCTAGACAAACTATGTAAATACGTTTAATATCGTCTCTGGGTGTACAGCGCATCCTAAGTACAGCATGAATAAAATAATTTCTGATGCAAATTATCAAGGTACAAAACCAAATTATGAAGGACAATAAACTATGACCTTCGTAAAATGTGTAATTGTCCATCATAATCCCGTCGAATAAGTTTACAAAGACGTTTGTTACCCCCCTAGTTGAGGACGTAAAGCGAAATCTGCGTGGAAAACGGTCACAATGGCGCTGAGTATAACGTCGATTTGAAACTTGCACGTGGAACAAGGTGCTAAGGGACAAAAACTAGGGAAAAAGGTTTTTTTTATTTATGAAACCTTTATGATAATTTAGCAGAAAATATGTTATAACGTTTTAGCAAAAAAAATCACTCTCGTTCAATAGAAACTTTGCGAAATAATTAGAAAAAACCGTCTCCTGTAAAGTTGGTGTTTTGCAACTGTGACCGTATTCGTAGGATACGACGATACGTAGGTTCCTAAAATACGGAAGTGTATAAATGTACCTAATACTCATATATAAATCAATCACTCAATGACTGTTTGAATAGTATGAATGAGGTAGTTAGCAGACATTAATGACGGATCAATATAAATCACTAAATGTAATAAATATTTCTCGTACAAATTAGGTGCACCGGTATCTGTGCTATTGTAAACTTTATCTGATATCAGTTTATCAGTGATAAAAGAAGCTTATTATAACAAATTATCTACCTACAATGTTATCTGAAGTAAAAAGGTATGCCACAACAAAGTTTATTATATACCTGTAATTATATTAACACGAAAAATTACATAATCAGTCTCCACTCCACTCAGGATGTGCTATGGTAGAGCAGATTATAGCTGGCCTTCCGTGGAGACTGTGAAACAGGTACATTTCTGAACATTATCTATCGTAAATACCATGTTGGTTAATATAATTTTTTTTGATTTAGTTATCAAGGATTATCATCAACTTTTACTCCTAAATCTGGAACTGTTACCTATACTTCTGTAACCGTACTTCGTAGTCACTAATGTTCGGTGCATTATTTATTGACTGCTTGAAAATTCAATATGTACCTACATATTACGCGTGCTCTGGCTGAATAAGCTCTTGTTATTCATAAACATCGTGTGCACTATAAATAAATCCATCCTTATTAAAGGAACATGTCAGCCAGGCCATTGCTGTTAGCAGACCCCCCGCGCACAATTGCTCATGATGGATAGCTGATTGCACCATCATGACGAAATCATGTGAACGCATTCACGTTGCTGGGGAGCGAGTTTTTTTAACGCAGCTTTCCTTGTCCGAATTGTCGAATTGTCTGCTTTTTTTTTTATATCGCTTCTGCTTTATTTTAGACTAATCGCCCCGATTTCGCAACAATTTATCAAACATTTTAAAATTTTTATTTTTTTACACAACTCATAGGGTTTCATTATTGAAGTTTACATATTATCCCATTACAGATCCCTTACTTTTTTGAAAATATTGTATAGCATTATGTTCGTCAGGGATAATGTGGGATTCAGAGGGTGAAAGAATTTTAAAAATCGGGTAGTAGTTTCGAGCCTATTCAATTCAAAGAATTAAATCTTGCATATTTCACCATTACGTTCTCGAAGTAATAAGTATAAGCAATAGAAAAGTACGTTCAACTTATATGTTTTCGTATGAATGAAGAATAAAGACGTACAAATAGCTATTTTTAAAAATTGGCTGCCACAAACGTCGATTTGTGGTCATGAGTGAGCTTTACTAATTTCGCCGTATTTCGGTGAGTTCATTTCAATTATAGTGCAGAGCCTTTCACTTTTTCCTCGAAGGTTCTTGCTATGAAAATTTCGTTTTCTAAAGACTAGCCAAGTCCGCCATTAAAATTACACAGGGAACTGCAGTTTAACAGGCCATTAATTAACGCAATGGTCCGTGTTGGGTGTACTGACCCGTTTGAACTATGGTACTGCATGCTATTCCATGTCTTTGTGCTTGCATCACTCGCAATATCACCCTAATTTCTATATGTATTAAATCCAGAACTGAATTTATTTTTAGTTAAAACTCTAGGTCCTGTGGATTGTTTGTATAAAAACTAAAAAGCCCTCTAATTTGTTAAGTGGAGGAAATAAGGTTTCTTAGAAGGTTGGGTGTTTTATTCGGTTTCTTCTTTTTCTCTAGTCCAGCGCATATTCTCAAGTAATGTTTAGGGACTTTCTGTACAGAACCTAATAATAGATCTAGAGATGTTTTTCTATGAGTTATAGCCTGGCTACTAAACTGGCTGCCAACTATTGTTCATTCTATGCAAGAATCTGACGGTAGGAGCGGCCGTTTCATTAAATGGCCACGTCAGCGTCACACAAGATTTATCGGAGCTATTAAAATTCAAATTAGCGAAAGTTGCTCGCTTACGTTGTGTCACCGACAGAGATAAAATAAAATGTTGATTAATAACGTTTACATTAATTTTTATGTTGTAGATTATCGTATATATATGAATTGAACGAACATTAAAATTATGATAAATTGTTGTGAAAGAAGTTCTACGATAAAGTGTTTTTGCGATACATACGCCAATCGTTATCTGTCGGTATGTTATATCAAAATATCAGTATCGCCCGGCTAATGTTATCAAAGGGTTATCATCACAGAGAGCTTCAGCGATACTTATTTAGGTATAGATAGACGCAAATGTGTTACTGACTGGTCGTAGTCAGCAGTCATTTTATCACATATTTCGACGAACTATACCTACCCGCCATGTTGTATTGACATGACTGTAAGATGATAATTTTACTGAAATATGTTTTTCTCTCATTCTGCGCAAAAGAATGACAAGCTTTATTGGGAAACCGATCTACAGAGAAAAAAATATCTCACTAGATCCATTATAAATCTGCACAATGGATCTACTGAGATTGAACGAATTTTTATTTTAGAACCAAAAAACTAAACTAATAAGAGAATTTCAAGCAAAAATTTCAAAACATGTTTCATTCTGCCGTGCCGACACTAATACTTAAATATGAGAATGGGAAATATGTACCTAGGTACTGCTATTTAGCAAAAACCATAGCAAAGATGATTCTATTTTCTATCACTGAAAAGGTGTGTTATATTATATAAACATCTCTCTCCGCAAATTCAATCTTGGCACTAATTATGTTGACGATAAAGATAAAGATCATTTATTTGCATAAACATGTAGATATAATTTTTTGGAAACGGGCAGGTATCAACATCTTTTACCGATAGATGGTGGTGTAAAAGTTGTGAGAAACAGCATGCGACAGAAAAAGTAACAAATAATAATTGAGGTATTAAAATTAATGTCAAAAATATCAATATTAATATGATGTTTATTTTATTGTTACAGGTATGTGAACTGATGAAGTTAAAGCAAAGAACATTCAAACGGGTAAGAGGCTAGAATAGAAAAGTAACTGCATAAGGGAGAGGAGATTTATTATCATCCAGCCTAGCATCGGTAATAAAGAAAAGAGAGTGGTACGTATACTGACGTAAGAACCTATTACTTTCTTGTCCATCAATCGTAAGGTAGAGAATTGCTTCTTAACCAATCAAATATTTGATGGAATACATTCACCCAGATGAAAAGCAAACTCGATTACGTACTACCTCCAGACTAATCAAACAACTTAATTGTTTCGCAAAAGCTATACAACGTTAACATTCAGAAGTCCTTGGATTAGAGTAAAGGACGTAGAAACGTCATATTCTAGGTATTATCTAGGTAAGGTATTTGTTGGTATAGTAATCACATTGTAATATTTATTTGGTGTTTCTTGTTTTCTTTGGCAGTGATTTATAATTTATCTTTGTTTATGATTTCTTGTAACTTAACCTTCTGATTTATCTACTATGCATCATTATATTTATTCATGCGTCTTATTTCAAGTAAGGTTATCTGAAATATTTGCCTCTTTAAACTATTATTATTGTCAGTCGTATCTACTTTAATTAAGACATGATATTTTATCTACTATAGTCTAATTATGAATTGAAAAAAAAATAATTTGACTGTCCACGCGTATTCATTTCCCGTAGGACTTGTTATATAAAAAATCTGTCCTACAAAATAAATTCGTAGTTGTACTTTAGTGTCATTATTTTAAAGTTTGCTCTCTTGCTTCTTATCCATAAGAATGGACATGACCTGTTTGCTCAAACACTTGATAACTTAGCCAAACGTTCGTGACTTTGCGTTTGATTTGGAGATCTAGGTTGGTGTTAATAAATTTTGTTCGACAGATTCCACTTCAGATATCTAAGTTTTATAAAATCTTTATTTATCATACCGTCGAGTTACCTCACCTAATAATTGTGCACCTATGACGTGGCTTCTACTTCTACTACTTGTGTATTCCAACTGTACCTATTGAGAATGACAATACGGAAAAAACACTAACAATGAACATAAATAGTCGCATCAATTTGACGTCAGACCGTTGACACGTATAGTGTAGGAAACTACCTAGTAAGAAAATATTGTTTATTCCCAAAGGTCCACGCCTCCATTGTTTTCAAAAAACTTAGGTTCATACATTGATTCCCAAGAGGTCCACGATATTTGTTGTACTGAGAAACTCGAATGCAAATTTTCTAAACATATATGGAATAGAATCTTTGTCTACTTATACTTTTTTATCAAATTAGAAAAAGAAAATCGTCGTGATCCAAATATTAAAAAAAAATGTTTTAGCCTATAGAAAAGAATTTCAGTAGAGTAGTTTCTAACATATAGATAGATATTAGAAAGAACACTTTTTCGGATAAAATATTACCTTTGTTCGCTCCTTTGGCGCTGCTGTTTTGTTAGGCAACTTGCCAGAATCGCTCACCAGACGATGCATTTTTGTTTTGATAGTAAATTATGTCTAAAAGCTCGATGAAATATCTGCAACATTGAAATTTAATAGACCGTGAATAGTTAATGTTATCGACGCCTTGAAAATTGTTAACTACTCAAAATTGCAGAAAAACTGTATTAATATTAACGCTTGGGGGTTTTTACTCTATGTTGTTTGTAGGTATCAAATAATTGTTAGCTATCATAACTATCTCAAGATGACGAAGTGTGGTAACGGTTTTGTGAAGTGTTTCGTATGATTTAGAATTTAAGATATTACTAATTCTTCTGCTTCCACACGAACCTTTTCAAATATTTAATACTTACGTGCTTTTGATATAGCTACCCACCTACTAAAATAAATCATCACATCACTAACATTTGATTAATTTAAGTTGTACGTCGATAAAGCGGACTCATTATCTTTAAATTGTGTTGGATAAGTTTTATCAATTCATGATGTTATCGTTTATTATACCTGCTTGTTTGTCATGATTGCGAATCAGGTCAATTTTAAGTGTGTTTTTCATTTCTATTTCATTTTCAAACTATTTCTCATTACTTAACTATTTCTAAGCAAATGTTTACCGTTTTTACCTTTCGGGTACGGAATCCTGAGTATAATGTTTAGATGAAATTTTTATTTTTTCTGGATCCTCAGCAAATGTTAGAAATAAAGAACTACAAAATTTTAGTTGTCGATAAGCTAATAAAGATAACATTAACAAAAATAAATTAATTTGCATTTTAAAAATCGAACTTTTTTAAATCTATGGGTCTACAAAAGATACGAGGCTGAACTTTTGTTTCTTTTAATGACATATTAGGCAGCAAATCAGACCCAAATTGTGGAAACAAGCCTGCGGGTAGAAATCGCATTCATAGTTTTTGATTAATAACTTTAAAATGGTAAATTTTGGTGGTAAAACTTTTGCGGTCATAGCATGGAAGCTAACATTAGTTGGAGGAGGTATATCTAATGTCTACGCGATTAAAATCGCTGATGCGGGGGACTGTATAATTTACGAGCTGAACCGTAAATTATACAGTCAATCGGATTACTTACCTAATTAAAATTTTACAACGCAAATATGTAAATCAACAATAAAAATCTATATAAAAGGAGACAGCAGTTTCCCTTTCTGTGGGTGCTTATATAATATTAATATGGCGAAATTTACTTGTAGATTTGTGAATTGCCATAATAACGACTTATTTTAGTTAAATTTTTTAAGCAATAATAACTGTCTATACCTACCGCATTTCTGTATATTATGTCTTTTTATAACTGTAGGTTATAAATAATTAAAGCACTAGTGAGGAAAATGACGGAACACGACACAATACCAAGATTCACACAAGCTATTGTGTGCGGGCAGGGCTGGACTAAATTAAGAGAGCAAAATACAAACTAGGCATTAGTACTACTCAGTAATATGTAAAGAACTTAACCCTAATAAGTTAAATCATTATAATGATTAACTACAATCTGTCACAACACAACATTCTTTCCACATGTGACTTTAAATTATGGAAAATAACGAGATAATCTTGTAATCAATATGCGACAAGCGGACGTGGCCAATCACGCCTCGATATTGGTCAAGGCGAGGCTGACGACCGTGGCGGCACGCCAACCGTAATGGATGCCATTCCTCGTGTTTTTTATTGGAAACAATGAACATAGCATTACAGTGCGCCTATTAAATCCATTAAAGAATGATTCCGCCATTGTGTTTATGTTCTTGGCGGAAAGATGAGGGTGATCATTATTGTGAAACTGCGCTCACGATTGTGACTACAAACATGCATACAATTAGAACTTTCACTTTATTGACACTATTGTGTTTTCTTTTGAACAACTATCAAGCATTTGCAAAATATATATGTATCACTTACAGGCGCTTTGTTACATTAAAATGAGTTTTACATAAATCATCTTATTATATGACGCTGAAAATTATATAATTATAGTACTCGTATTTACCAAGAATGTATAGCTCAAGATCTTGAGATGAAACGTGTGGAGGTCGCGATCCTTACAATAAAGGAAACACGAATCACAAGATTATCTTCATTAATTCTGTAAATGCTAGATCGTGAACGGGATGTTAGATATTCTGTCACAAATTACTGAAAGTGTACGCGGTAATATTCAATTAAAAGTCAATATATATGTGTTGAAAAGTACTTATGTTATTGATTCAGAACCGGCGATAAAATTCAATATTGGAAGTAAATTGATGCGGTACGACAAATATTTTGGCTTCAGTCCAGCAAAGAATTGTGGGAGCGCAAGCTCAAGGGCACTAAGAACGCCACAGAACTAGGTATTTATTTACTTTGTCATTTATTTAGGAGAGAAGGCATTGAACTAAGAAAACTTTTATTTCATACTCAACTTAAATTTATTGGGAAGACTTCTTATCGACCATCATCACAATAATCTACCAAAGGCCTTCCCAAGCTCCTCCGTCTTGTTATTAATTATTGATGAGTTATGGGAACTTGAATGGTCATTTGCCAACTGTTTGTACAGTATATAGTTATTATGTACCTAGTTGTTGTAGGTAAATTCTGCAGCCGTTTCCTACATGACACACTTCATCTATCAGTATTTGTCACACAAGGACAGCGTTCTACATTGTGTTTTGTAAATATTATGCTTTGCCAATTTGTAAGCACATAAAATATGATTGTCGTCATTCTTCAAGCCAGATCATAAATTCTTAAAATTATTACGCTATTCATGCTGTATGCCAATTTCCCGGTGTTGTATAGATACCTACTACAGTACTTTTGTTGTATTTATTAACCATGAAATTACCACAGTAACTTTATTATTATTATCATCACATCTGTGGATTCAATAAAATTTCAAGGATGTTATTTGCATTTGCACAATAGAAGGTTAATGTTCTCTTTAATATGATTGTATTTTATAACACAGTTTTCCTTCCCTTATAGAATTTGCAAGTCTTTAGTATTTGCGCATGTTATTGTTGTTTATAGATAGCACCACAGTGGGGCTTATAAACGCACACGACAAGTGGAATTGGCTATATGCCAAGTTGAATGTATGACCTATCGGTCCAGTGGACGTATCAACTAAATGTTGATTGATCGCTTCCTTTTCCGTGAACGACCAGATCGACCTTTGCGGCGGTTAGCTGAATTATTTCATGTGCACAATCGATTTTAAAATGCCATTTACGTTACAACTCCCGCTACTATAGTTCTTATATTGTTTGTTCTCTCTGATTGAATATTTCTATTTCATATGAATGGGTTATCATATCAGAATGGCTATATACAAAATAGAAGATTTAACATAATAACTATAAAGTCCTTTAATACACCACATCTACTCTATTGTCTTGTCTTACGTAACCAACATACTCACACACAACCACATTCTCTAGCATAGCTTTTAATGAGTTGGGAGTTTAATTTACAGTTATTGTTTTACCCCAGTGCCCGTGGATTTGGAACTTGTTACAACAGTAGAATTCCAAATTGAGTTCGGGGCAAACTTTAAGTGGTCACGTTTGTTTTACCACCACCTGTCTGTTAGACTACTCTCGTTTATCTAAAATTATTAATATATCAGAGAAAATTTCAGTTTCATTGTGTGTGTGAAAGCTCATTGGCTCATGTGGATTGGATTCAGCACATAACGTTCAGTTTTCGGTCCACGATTTGTGCTAAATTAATTTCACTACCAACCTTTTTATTGAAGATGGTTAAGCTTTTGATCTTGACATTTATGAAAGGTTACTTTAATTTTATTGAGTTAGTATATATATCGAAATTTCCAAGTTGATAAAATCAATGACTGAAGTTCGGGATCCCCAACTAACTCAATTATATCAGTGGAGGTCGAAGTAATGGAAACTTTCGGCCTTAGCAAACTTATTCATAGGAACGTGTAGTCAAACTTCATTATCCCTGTTATTTGAATTAGTTTCGGAAGAGTTTGAGCGATAATTTTACGAAACTTTGAAATCATATTCCTCTTTACTTTTTTCTTGCAAGTTTATTTATGTTGTGAACTTTAAGCCAACTCTTGCAAATTTTAGAAAAACAATATAAATAACAAGATGTGTAAGCATAGAGTTCTAGCGAACGGAAACTAGTAATAATGTTTGTTTTTGTTCGGTTCAGTTTTACATTTCTTCGCTTGGGGTTTCTTAAAGTTTATAAGTGGCAAAACGTGCTTTTCCTGCCACTTTCAGAGAACTTGGAAACCATTCAAAATGTATATTGCTTTATTATTGCAGTGTAGAGATTTGATAAGTCGCTTTTATTTGTTACTAGCAGCCCGCCCCGGCTTCGCACGGGTATTTTACAGAATGTTAAGTTCTTACTTACACACACGTTAGATTAGGTACATTATTGAAGTTTTCATAGGGATCACTAACTTTTAAAAATATTCTATAGCATATGATTATCATTTTAATGATGAAAAAAAAAATTTCAAAAAGGTCCAGTAGTTTCGGAACAATTTAATTCAATTCAAACCAAAAACAATCAAATCTTTCCTTTTTAAAATTTTACCTTTACCTAGATAAAGACACTTTATTTTTTGGCATTGACTTTTCTCTCGCACCGCTATATCGCCTACATCGCATGGTTTCAATCTTGAAGTTTTTATATTATTTGGCAATGAGTTTCCTCCCGCACCCCAGTCTCAACCCCAGTAACGAATTGTGATGTCTATGACAATCCATAACTACACTGGCTGAGTCATCGTAGCAAAAGCGGCGCCATAAAAAAAGAAGTTGAAGTTGAGTCGTAGCCTTGGTCGTATCAAAAGAGAGCAGCGCAAAAAAAGAAAAAAAAAGAAGTTGATATACAGCGCTATGGTTTTATTATTGAAGTTTTTGTACGGATCTCTAACTTTTTTGAAAATATTTTAAAGCCTATGTTCATTACGGAAATTTTGGGATTCTTATGGTAAAATAATTTTTTAAATTGCTCCAGTAGTTTCGGAGCCTATTCAATTCAAACAAACAAACAAACAATCAAATCTTTTCTCTTTATAATATTAGTATAGATATAGATGATCCTGGTACGGTTGGTTATACAAAGCTTTGGTCATTTGATTTCGATATAATCGAATATACAATAAACGAGTGGACTAAAGTTGTACGTGCTGTCTGGTCTGTTAAATTCAGCACCATCACTGTAGGTCTGTACTGTACTTAATGTCTTTCTGTAATCTCTGAATGTTAAAGACTGTTTTTTTACCTATCAATTCATTTAACTGACCTAAATACTATATAGTACACAAATAAATAAAAATTTACGGCCTAAGTAGAGCAGAAAACTGGTAAATGTCCAATTCACTAAATATTAATTTTCCTTCAGACATTATGATGAAAACGAAATATAGGAATACAATCAGATAAAAAACTTTGCCGTCAAGATCTCTTCGCAAAAGTAATAATGATCGCATTACTTAAGTTCGATGCCAGTGACAAACTTGCAGATTATCTGCTCGCCATTTCAGTTTGAAGCTTCCGAGCTCAAGCCGGCAGAGTTCTGCCAACTTCACAAACTTCCTATAACGTCTCAGCTTGCTACTTAAATAACGTAAACATTTTAGGCACTCTTTTTATTTTTCCAACGAAATGCATCCTATGTTTGAAATTATTGCTTTTGAAATGACTTAACTAGTTCACTCTCAACTCACGCAAGTGTCAGGATAACCATTAAAAGTACTCAATCAAGCTGCGATAATGGTCACGCCTAATGGAGTAACGCTTCATCGATTCCAGCTCGACGATTCCCAACAGACGTTTCCAATCTATCGACAACAATGATAAATGAAATCGCATTGAATTCATCACTCAGTTGACTGATAAAACTTTTTTAGAAGTTTTGAGCTTCGGTGAAAGTTAGCCTATAAGATTCTGAAATAATCTGATAGCGGGTGGTGTAACTTCTACAATAACCCCGAGTTTGCACCGTTTCGAAGGGGTAAGGGGGAATCCCCCTTTTGGTGTTCGTGAATACCGCTTAAAGTTCTCGGCATAATTGCTGTCTGGCTGCGAATAAACTTTGTATTACATTACCCGAGTTAATTTATGGTTTCTTCTTATTTATTGCGTTATGTTAGCCAAACGACGGTTGTTAAAACTAAGACCTGTGCTAAGACGCTTACTTGTCGAGTCTAGTCGAGATATTCGTTTCTTATTGTGACAAATTCTAAACTCCCTTCCATAATGGAAACATGGAAGGTAGTTTATACTTTGTATACAAAATAAGTTTAACTGTATGATTTAAGCTAGGCTATCTAATTGACTAATATAGATAAATCTCATGCTCTGTTATTCCAATCTGGGTCCATCCGTGCTATTTTGACTTTAATTCCATTCCCATACATCTTTAACGCTGATTATCATAATGTTTAATCACGAAGAACCAATACAAGATTATTAGATCTAATTATTTTCTAAACAGCCAAGCTTGTCTAAATTGTTCTTGCTTATCGCTTACCCAAATTCGGCCGACATCGTGTCTTATTAAGATTTCTATGACATCGTGTAATGTATATGCGCATAAATTAGTTTGAACTCTATCATCAAAAGGTTAAGTAGACCGTAACTTAAGTTTTACAAACTGGTTCTTACCATAATAAAAGAGTCAAGACTATGAAGTCTGTAGAAATAGAACCTAATCATAATCTGTACGTACGTAGAATGTTAATATTGGGATAAATCAAACAGATTCTGCAATCATGTGTCGACACTGTCGACCGGTTGTTGCTAATAAACTTGATGAACTGCGTTCAAAGGTTATCTCTGCTGAACCAGCATTCCGCGCCGGGCAAATCCATTTAGGTGGGTATGAATATTTAGTTCCACGTTGTATGATAACGATAAACCAACGAGGTCAGATGAGCCGCACAAAAAATAGAAACTCTGTTTTACTGCGCGTGACTAAAGTCTCGATGCAGGCAAGATGGCGTGTTTATCTCTCTCATTCTAACTTCTGCAATTGATACTCGCGCTCCTGCTCTAGAAAATTTGTCAATTTTTTTGTAAACTGGCTTAGTAAAGTTTTTTATCATTGAATTTTACGAATTACGTGATTGCTCCGGTGCTCTGTAGTAGCAGTTTTTTTTTATTGTTAGCAAGCCTTTAAAATTACTATAGTAACACCGATAATGATGTTGGAATAAGTATGGAAATTAGATAGTATAGCCATTAATTGACAGTATATTAAATTTATGTTGCGATACAAATTGCTGTAAAAAACTGTCTCCGATCGACGCTGTGAAGTCGTTAACCACATTAACATGCAAGACAACAGTGACCGTTACGATCCTTACCCAAAGAGAGTGGACGAGATAAAAACTCTTTGCATAATGTATTCAGAGATTGGAAGGCTTGTTTACGTTGGCAGAGCCGACCGAAAATAATAAGGTGACACTGATCGTAAACGGGATCTTGTTTTATCAATACCTTACAACTAAATCGACAGTTAGCATGTATTAAGTATGGAATTGAAAGATTGTAAACTTATTTATATTTTTACATTAAATATTAAGGTACCTAATTAGTCATTACGTAACAAAAGAATATCAGAGGTCTAGAGATATTAAATATCATCAAAGGCAAGGCAAAGAATAATAGTAGAAGTATAGCTTAATCACACGTCACCATCAATGTAGGTGTAATATGCTGAGAACATTTTGATGTAGACAAGGCTGGTAAGATTATAAGAATAGAACTAGAACAAAAACAAACCAGACAGGCTATATAATAAAAAAACGTAGTGAGTCAGGCGTGGCGTGATCCATAGAAACTTTTGTCACGACTAACATTCATATAAACATAGTTTTAGATATTTATAAAACGTGCATATACTTACTGAAACTAATCCCACATGAACTATAAGCTAAGGCTATCAAACGCCGTATATGGTTGGTTACCTACCGCTGAACTCAGCCAGACCGGTTTTGCCATGAACGGCATAAATAAACATGTGGAAATATTTTGAGTTTCGTACAACCATTTACGAAGTTAGTGGCTATTTAGTTGCATTATACAAATGATTTTTAGAGGACTTAACATTGCAAAATAATTAACATACCTACATATTTATAATAATTATTAATTGTTCCTACTTGTTGCTTACTAATTTGCTAAAGTCGACGAAGATTTTTAAGAGATATTTTGAGGGTTATGTCAAGAATTATATATTATGTTTAGTTGAAGGTTGATTTACTGAAGAAAGCCACTTTTACTTCGTCTGTCGAGTCAGACAGAACACGTAGGTTGGTTCTCCTGCTTGGAATTATTCCGCCATTACGAGAATTGCTGTTACGTGGGCGACTGAATAGGCAATATTGCTTTTTATTAGTGCTTCTTGATAGTCTTTTCATTTCAAAATAATATGTGTTGTTCTCTAAAAGGCTCATCAAATCAAACACCTACAGCCGCAGTTTTTGCTTTGTCTCGAAATCGTAAAATGGTAGCGTCGTGATCGTGATCGTTTTCTTAATCGGTTTCTCTTTCACGACACGACACGAGGTCACATTCTGAATTCCCGGTATTATTAAACGCGTCGGACCGCGAACTATCTGCAGCTACCGAAAGGGTGCGCGGATCAATCAATAATTCAACAGAAGCCGGGGAGAGGAATGTTGCACAAATAAAAAGCCACGTGGTGTGCACGAATTGTTCCGCCCCGTTTAACGCATGTACGCTGTTGCCGGGCGGACGCATGGACACGTGATGTTTTCCGACCGAGCGGAGCAAGATGGCCGCCAGCGCCATTCGCTTTCCCACGTCGCACTCGCACACCGGCACTTTGCACGCAGGCTCTATTCTCGCAACACAATTCGCTATTGCATTTTCGTATATAACGTTCCTACAGTTATTTACATTACATTTAACTGGATCTACAATGTCTGTCGAATTTGGTATGAGTTCCACACAAGCACAGTCTGACGTTAACAAACACGTGGTTGTTCAAACTATAGCAATTAGATAGCATTTGTTGTGTTAACAACTCTACCTTGATAATGGCAGATGTGGGTAACCAAGCTTATGAGAGTTTATGCTAGACAGCATGTTCTTTCATAAAATGATTCTTTGACATTGTTGAATGTTTTCTGATTGATTTAGACTTCGCATGTACCTAACTCAATCACAATATATTCAGATTTAATTGGGCATAATTAACATGTTTTTGACATATAAGCGACATATTAATTCAAATACAAAATAATTTATTTACCAGAATGTCGATTACAGAAAACATTTATATTTAGTTACTTAATAATTACAGGTGTGGTTGTGGTTTTAGATTTAAACATTGTAAATGATACTAATACCTATACTAATTGGTTTCTTTTCCACTTCCACTATTGGACTAATAAATTAAGAAAGAGCAAATCTGCTAATTTTGGTGGTCTGCATAAGTTTCTTCAGTTATTTTTTTTTTTAAATATACTAGTTTCATGATAATCTGAACATCGTATATTTGCATACATCTATCCATAATTGGCTTTCTATTGTTCGCTGCGGGTAATTAAACACGGAGCTAATGTAATGCACATTGTTCTCCATTCTCACGAACGGAATGATGTCATCCTCTCATATTACTCGGAATGTCACAATATCACTGAATCTTCTACTCGCAGTCAAAACCTGCTTTGAATCGGCAGCTACATTCCACGTTTAATCAAATATTGGTACAAGGCGCTGCCATAAAACGAGGCCATTGCCTCTATCGTAATGTAATCATCGTTTCGAGGACACAGTTGAGCGGAAATTATTAAAATAGAATAACTGCCAGAAGCCACGTCAGTAAACGCGGTTAGAATAAGTGTTAAGGTTATAATATCTACGAGTATATTCCACGAACAGGCCATAGTTGATAAAGATAAGTTATACGAATATGTAAACAGTTATATCTAAAAGGTTATTCGAACATACTAAAAATAAAATCTCTATCACCGCAATATTGACAATTCTGAGCTAATGTATTCGCTCTATTCTTTTGAATGAATTAATTATCAATTGTTGTAGTACCTAATAAGTAGGTATCTATTATGCAGACAGACTCAGCCTGGCGCACGCAAGTTTCACTTCCACACCTCGATGAATTAAACATTCGAACTCATTTGTATTGACCAAATATGTACATATGTAGTAGTGCTTGTTTTAACTTTTACATTTAGGTACTGGCTTTAGGATTGTGGAACATTTCGGCATCGATATTGTTAGAGTAAAATAGATTAATTTGCCTCACTATTATGTGTCACATCACACACAGCTAAATTCGTGTTCGACCCACCTCATACATATTCAAACGGGGCGCTGGACTGTCGATGATAGCCATTGCCCTGCAAAACTTGCTGAATACTAAGCAGGCACATAGCAGGATCTGCATGGAAATCATCTTCAAATTTGGCAACCTTTACCGCCACGAAAGGCGCAGGAAGCTAATCGTTATCATCACATTTTATAGTCTCTGTTTTTGTCCGTGACACTAAAGCAAATTTCGCACGGATTAACGTCAAAACAATATTTTTATCGCAAGAGAATGATTTTTATCGTTCCTATAAGCATAATCAGTTTGCTTAGTGTTGGTTGACCCACTTGCAAGAGATAAGGGTTCCTTATCAATCCGATATGAGTGTGATGTATTAGTTGTGCAATTCTGTTATCACTCCGCCCGCAGTTGCCGCTCGATAGATAATGCTGTTGAATTTTCAAGTTCATCAACATCCTTTGTTCTTATTCAATGTTCTGTAAACGTTTGTTCCGACATTCGTTTAGCATTCAATTCCTATAATTGTTTGCATAAACATTGACGTAAAATTTATTACTGGTGTGTAATTCTAGAACTCATTATCTTTGAGGTTGCTTTGTTTTCATATAGTTGTAGATACTTATTGTTTGTTGTACAATTGTACCTACCTACTCCAATAGTTTCTTAGGTTTATCTGTGTGTTTCTTCAAAATATTTACAATTATAATATGTTTGCTGTTTCTACCAAACAGCGTAGGTACTAAAAACAAATTTTCGTTGCCTGACACCTTTGCCTGTCTACCTGTTTATTTATACATTCTACAATTAGCATACCTACGTCTCATATCCTCGGATCTGACTTTCAACGAGGTCGTTTCATTAACATGTTCGTTTGTTAAGAAAAGTTTTTAATTGAATTCCATGTTATTCATCGCAAGACAAGCTACGCAGCTCGCTCGGTCAAGGTGACCTTCCTCGATCGCTCACATCGCCGGCCGCAGTCACTTAACGGCTCCCTATTCAATGTAAATTTTGCGAGACCTTGTTAACGACTCGGTGTTCTCAATCCGTTGGTTTGTAGTCTAAAACTGACAAACATTATAAAAGGCAGGTATTTACTTAAATTAAGTACATTTAAATTATAAACCAATAATCTATGTTTAAAACAACTGAGCACCAACACAAATCAACATAGGTTTTATTATGACAATAGTGAGTATACCTATTGAGTAGTGATAATAAATAAAAAAAAATATTCTATTGCACAATGCATAACTATTCCTTAAATTAATAGCCTAGTCCGTTATTTTACGCAGCAGAGCGGTATCATTTTCTTTAAATAATGAAAGAAGAACACGTGCTGAGCGCAGTCCGCCATTTTGCAATACATATAAATAGCAAGATGGCGGCGCGGCGGCGGGCCGTTGGTTGGCGAAAGTACTTGGTAATTATAAGCCGCGTGCGGGAAGGCGAGTGAGCTGAAATGTGAGGATCTATGGCCGGTCGCTGCACGCAATGCTTAGCCTGATTTATATCGCTCTCTGGTTTCCATTCGGTCTATTGTTCTCGGTTTAATGCGTTCGAGGCTCGCGATTCTGGTATTGTTACGACGGCCATGGGAAATGAACTCGCGTGGGTTCTAAATTACTTATTATAGCTGAGATGACTTTAACAATTTGCATGAATACCTAAAATATACATGTGTTCTTGGTTTCAAGTTCACAGGTTGTTCTATTATACTTACTCGATAGCTCTCAAAATTTTCGACTACCTACATAGGTAAGTACTTATAAAACAATTCGATAGAGTATTGAATAAATTTTCAGCTGTTTGATCATTTATGATTACATTGGTGATTTAATTTGAGTTTATAATATAACCTCCATGATAAAACTTTCCATGAAAGTATAAGTAATGTGTTGTGCTGACGCAGATAGTCTGCATTATTCAGTCAACAACCGTGTGGATATTAAATGCCTTCTGAAAAGAAATTCTTTACGCGCCTTGATCTGTCTCTATAGTCTACATATAGTCATGTTTCTACAATATAGCAGCTAGATATTTAAATGCCGATACGATTTATAAAAAGAAATGGTAGACTCATAAATACTATGCATTAATGATCGCCTTCCGCGAATCCGAACATGCCAGACAAAAATAGCCTCCACATCATAATGCACCACTCGTTTTATGTATCGGATATGCTATAAATACAAGTACATGATAACGCTGCCAAATTGATTCAAAACAGATTCTTCAGATTCTCTGCCAATACCTAGACTTTTTATTTTAGAATTTACGGCCTGTGAATAATTAGCCAAGCAAAGCTATAGGTACAGTACATACCTACGTGCGTCGTGCGTTGCATATTATGTACAATGTAAAATTTTGTGTTTTATATGTTTAAATAGCTCTACCATTATGGTGATTCTTAGTTCTAGATGTTTTATTAGGAATATGATTTAGTTAATACCTTGTAATTCTTATACTTAGCTAAAGGTAGGTACTTAAAGCATCTGTAGCAAGGTTTATGCGCATCACCAGTCACAACACGCCTGACCTCCTTAACTTTTTATTCACCGCAACCGCTGCCGTCTTATTCGTGTTGTTATTCGTTCGTAAAAGGAATCTTTTAACGATCTTTAATCGATTCTGTTTTTTCGAGTGGATTGAGCTCAATTACATTCAACATCCATTTACGTGTTAGCCAAGGTTTTGAAGTTAAAACTAGTAGACCAGGAAATTAAAACAGTTTTTAGGTTGGAATTAATTGAGATATGCTAAATGTTTGTATTGTTTTTGCTGTGAATATTCATGATGATTCTAAATTAGATTTAAATCAAACGATTTAAAATTTGTTAAAAATTAATACTATTCGTACAAAAGGTTACAACGACTACGGCCTTCGCACGGTGTTCGATCTATGTCAAATTGAGAAGCTTGTCTTACAGTTTGTCTTGATAAATTGTGTTGATATTGGAGTGCACAGTGTCGTGTCTTGTGAGATATACGAGGTGGTGGGCAGCGCTATCCAGAAGATTTATAAACATGCCTGCGTCCAACTTAATTACAATTTACAAAGTCGATAAAATGTGGTGCGTTGAACGGATACGCTTGATAATGCCAGTGTACTCCTACACGTAACTTGATTGCATTTCAATTGCTATTGTTATCGCCATGTACTCAGTAACAGTTTACGTGCCATGTTCCAGTTTCGACTTAATCAATTAAAGTTCCAAGTATTAGATCACCTCTGATTCATTCATCGTATATGAAATGTAATTCAACAGATGTTTTCTTTTCATGTTTTCGTTGTGGTTTAAAAGCATTGAAAGATGAATTCGCTTTACATAAATAAGGCATTCCCACATGTCATTCACACGTATTTTTAATGTGAGGAAGATGCCAGCGCATTGTTTATTGCTGTGTATTTCAGCAGGCTGCAGCCGGCTCTCGGCGCTCCGACAGGGATCGCATGCCAACTCGTTTGACCTCATTCCCGAGAACTAGTCTGCGTAAACTCTCATATCGGGTTTATGAAAACATAACTATTTTGAGACTTTATAAAGCTTCAGACCGATCAACGTATTATTTGTTTGTTTTAATGGAACGTGTGCCAAGCCAAGTGTATGCGCCATTTCAATTCGCGTCGTTACTCAATCTGATTTACTTTATGCGAATGTGAAATGAAAGGAATCGAGATATACTACTTGCCTTCTTTGGTTTTTAAATGCTTAAATTAATTACAGTGCCATTCGAGTTTAAAACATCGAGTGCTGCAACTTCCAGTTAGCGGTTACGATTACACTTGTTCTCGTAACATGAGGATGGCAACATCATCAACATTACTAACCTGTGTGGCTCCGATACTCGGGCTTGTATGTCACTTCAAATTGTGTTTATAAATTGAATGGTGTTCGTCCGGTGAAGCCGGTCTGGACTCGTTGGACTTACTGGGACTCACTCGACCGGTATTATGTCCACAACGTCCGCTAACTAGACTGGACACGCTGAACGAGCAGTCATTGCCTCTGATCTCGAATTAGAAAGTAACTGATACATTTTACCTTGGACGTTTCGATCGAAGAAGGAGAAAATTTAATTGCTTTATAACCAGATGTCACTTCAATGGCTAAAATTGGATCTGCAGAAACGTCTGGTTTATTTATTAAAATTTAATAAATAAACCAGACGTTTCTGCATTAGATTAAGAAGTAAGTAGGTATTGCTTTCGAGTTTTAAATTATTATCGCTAGAGCCGGTCATGATTCATGATCGATAAGCCCTGCTTTTGATAATTAACTAAGCCGATGTAATTGATTATGCCGTACAAACAAGCAACGATCACGCCGCTCGTAAATAACGCACGGCAACAGCATTAATAATAATTTATTATATACCGATAACTGTCAGTCACTCCCACTTCCACACGATGCGATTGATATTTATTAATTCTGTCGAATAACTCTGGGAACGAAGCTCAGAATACCGGCCACAAACGCAGGGTACCCATTTCTCACGTAAAGACCAGTTGCGGAGACTGGTTAGTCTACATGCCAACCAAGAAAGGCCTCCAGTCGGCGCCGTAAAGGGGAAAACAACATATGTTTTTGTGGTCCACGAAATATGTTGCCTGACGATCGCAGTGCGTGCGGTTGAAATAATGATTAGGTTTGTACTCGGTTCTGCGATTTGTAAGTTTTGCAACCAATTTGCCGTGTAATGCGGTTCATTCCAGGATAGGGATTCGCAAAACGATTGAGTCTTGCGGATATTAGGAATAAACGCTGCAAACCGCAAACAGTGTGGTAGCTCATTTGAATACAATAAAAGGAAGTTGCTACGTGGAGCATCTTTCCGGAAAAAATACAAATTCAAAACGTGCTCTGTTTCACCGATGAGTCTGTGTTATGTGTCATAGCCTTATAGCAAATATTTATGCAAAGATTCTTTCAAATAGCCATTCTAAACTGACAAACTGGGTGTTTTCTATTTAAGCAAGATAGAGTCCATAACACAAGTACAGCTTACTCCTTTCCGTTCTGCTTACTTTGAGGCATGATGTGTCTATGTCTATGGGTCTAGGTATCTTACAATAAACTAAACTACTACGATTCGAGATTTTACACATTCCAACAATAAGTTATTTACGCAAATTTGGGGTTGGTATATTTTTCTAAACATACATAGTCTTCTACCACTATTTCATAAATTCTTTGCCGCCATTAGAAACTTGTTTGCGATTAGTCTCGAATATTCCCCTCGATGATCAGTTGATCATGATCACCGACAATTTGTCTCGGCTCAGCATAATTCGCATCGCGCAGGGTTGTTATGATAAATTGTCTTAATCCGTCTACTACAGACCACCTGCGCACTGTCTAGAGTGTAACAGTTTTGTAGAATTTTAGATTGCTTGGTGATTAGTCCTGGGTTAACTGCTAGACTCATTATAATACCCCAGGATTAGGTTAGGTTAAGTTATGTAACTAATGCCTTAATTTGAAAACTGTATTTGGATTGCGTCGAGTTATAAATAACTTTAAGGTAAATAGGTAGGTTAATAACAATCATGCAAAGATTCTCGATGTCCTCAAATATTTCCTTGTTGTAGTATAAGCAAATATTTCCTCAATATTTTCAATAATACATTCTGTGTTTATACATAAAGTATTTTACAACAATTGACAGGTGATTATGCTAAATAACCAACACTGCAGGCATACCATTAAAAGATAATGTTTTCTATTGCATAACTTACTAAAAACCGGTTTCCATAAATGTCAGGCCAGTCATACGAGAATTTTATACACAGCTGTTCTGACTACATTACCATTATGGATAGCGAGTTTTTTTTATGAATTGATTGCATATCTCGTTAGTTACCATTCCTTAATCGGTTAAATACATAAGTGTTTATCCAGTTGTGGGTCTAAACAAGGTGGTTAATATTAAGAAAAAGTAGGTCAGGTATACATATATATTATGTTTTGGTAGGAAATATGAATATTAGACTATAAATTGTCCTGCTGTCATTTGTTTCCGTTTATAGAATGTAATTATTATGTATGTATTTATTTTATATACATAAGTATGTTTATGTATTTAGGTATTTTTATTATTTAAGTACCTAGGTATTTGTATGTAAAGTATTGATAATTTATTTGAATTTTAATAATGTTATATGTATTATGGTAGAGATCGCTCATGAGCGATAAGACTGCCAAATGTCGAAGCTGCTGATTACCAGATTATCCTTTAGCGATCACCGGCCTAAATCTTACCATGGGACAATTTAATTATGATTATGGCACACATATCTGAACTTATTTGATATCAGTCTAACTAAAGTCTAACGAATGCTTGACTTAACTCTGGAAATCTGAACACAGATGATGATGTGTGGTGGTGATGTGATGTGTGGTGTGATGTGTGGTGTGATCTTAGATTATAGAGGAATAAAGATCTGGCATAAACATCTATACGAACTTGTTACGAACAGTTAGTTATAGAAGTGTGATGTATTTCGACAGCAGAGTTACTTACATATCGGCATCTCTTTTTGACTAATGAAGATAATCATGAGTAAAAAAGGACAACAGCAGTTTGATCATGACTGAAAATGGCAACATTGTTTTGGTGACGTCACAAAATACCTCACCCCTCACCCCCTGTGGCCGGTCGCCATGTTTAGTCGCAGTCAACAACAAGTACATCAGTTGTCATCCGGACTTGTTTTTATTCGAAAATGAAGGAAATTTAGAGTTAATAGGCGATAATTATGCTTTTTTATAGTGTGCAAACTTGGAGAATAATGTATTTTATAAGTGTATGTGCAGAGTGTTTGGCTGTCGCATGAAAATCAACAAAAAACATCAAAATATAACGTTGCATGGGAAAGGTACCGAATTCATTCAAAATTTCATACATTTTCTATTATTTTCAAACATTTTGCTGTTTGTGGGAAAGTTTATAAAGATCCGCTTGCTTTTCTTTATTCATTCAATGTTTTACTATGAATATTATGTGATTTTAGGAGAAAATTATTCGTCATAGTAAATAGAGTTAGGGTTCGGTATTTTCAAAACATCGATTATCGATAACGAATTATTTCATCGACGCAGTACCAATAACACAAAAATAAAAGTAAATCCTTTACAGCAGCGTCAGCAACTTTGAACCAAGCTAACCAAGATTCAAAGGTGTGGTGCCAGGGACAGAATTTTTGGTTGGGGTGGAGTTTACGGGACGCAGGACTTAGAAAATTTTCGACGAATTTTTTTATGTATATATAACATGTATTTTTTTTGGCTACGTAAATAGGGTCACTATGGGTGCAACTTTGGTTCAGGTGATCCACCCCAAAGTTCAATGACCTCGGCGCTAGAGGTCAAAGTATGTCGTTCAGTTTCAAGGCGAAAGACTTAGAAAAATTTCGAAAGATGTTTTTAGGCATATTATAACAAATGTTTTTTCTTGTGGCATCGTTAAGAGGGTCACTAGGGGTGCAACTTTGGTTCAGCGGTTTGACCCCAAAGTTCAATGACCTCGGTGCTAGAGGTCAAAGTGTGTCGTTAAATATGGATGCAGAAACAATATAAAAACTTTACAGAGCATTCCGGGAAGAGTTGATTAGATTCAATTTGAGTGGCGGATCCGACACAGAGTTCCCCGACTCCACGTGGTCTTGTGCGTGGAGCCCCTAGAGTGTAGGTATATAATAAGCCGGAGGCGCGAAGGGAGTGCAGCCTCCGCCAGCCGTAACAAGGGACAGGCACAGTGTGCCTGTCCCTTGTTACGCAATGGCGGAGAGGCTGCACTGCACTTCCCGCAGCGCAGGAGCTATCGCGATCGCGATGCAATAAAAAAAAACATGAAGAAATACCCCGACACATAGAATTCCAAAAATACAAAAAGGTCTAACTTTGTATTTGAAACTGATTTATTTAACTTATGTACCTGTATACTCCAGCTTAAACTAACGTTTTTACAATAAAGGTCAGTGACCTTGTGTTCGAAAATGATTGATTTAACTTTCCGGCGTCGACTCCAGCAAAAACCAACGTTTTTACAAAAAAGGTCAGTTTTTGATGGAATGGGCTTGATAGGTCAGTGATTGTCTAAGACTCTTCCACACACGCCATCAAGGTACAAGCTGCAGAAACTGGCAGTCCACACGAAACTTACCTTGGGCCGAGCGCGGCAACCTAAATAATTGTCTTATATGAACATATTAGTATTAGTACTGACTGAATATAGAGGATATTCATTGAATTGAGTGCCAGCCAAAGCTTGGGGAAGTTGTAGTGTTAATATTAACTGAATTGAGCTGTACTGTACGTAGTAAATAGCGTTTTTTATTGAACTTGATGAAATCTATTGTAGTATCCCGTTTTTAGACGATAGGACGGAGGGTAATATAATGCTAATGAACCGTTACGGCCGTTACGGATCACCAAGGTATAGAAACTTAAATAAAACTGAACAGAGCTTAAAGATAGGTACTTATTCTTCTACTTACTAATATTCGAAAATTTAGAATTCAACTCCGTGCAACTCAATTACTTACTTATCGATATTCAATGTTAAAATACGCGCAACTCTACAGCAGGCCGCCATCTTTGTGCCAGACTAACTTTAGGTATGCACGTAGGTATTTCAGGTCTATATATTCGTTCGTCTGAGGGTGTGATGTGTGAACCATTCATACTTTATTGTCACTGTCGCCCACACACTAAAAAGGTTGGTATTGAAATCAGAATAACATTTGTATTAACCACGACGCATATAACTTCACGGGTTACTGAACCGGCAGCTGGTTCCTAGAGGTTGACTTGACACCACCATGCGGGCCCGGCCAGTAATGACAGGCAACCGACCACCACCTGCCTCCGCACTGACCGTGGGGTCCGATAACTCCCACCATGATGTCAGTTTGCGATGGAAAGAAAGAAAGAAAAAAAACCTTTTTTTTTGGCTTAACAAAAAAAGAAAAGAATGAAAATAAAACTTAAAATTAATGTAAAAATTTAATAATCCTAAAATTATCGTAATCTACAGCATATAAACCAAAAAGGTCCTACCTCAGCATAATGTTGCTTGACAGGAGTCGAGCAACATTGCTGAGGAACGATGGTTTTCTGGTATTAATACCAATAATGGTAGAAGTGAATTTGTAAGGGTGATCTATTAATATGAGAAAGAAGAGATTTGATTGTTTGAATCAAATAGGCTTCGAAACTACTGGACCAGTTTGAAAAATTCTTTCACCATAAGAATCCTATGTACCTACATCATCACATCAATTATGTACACAGGCTATAGAATATATTCAAAATAGTTAGGAATCCGTATGAAAACTTTAATAATGAAACCCAACGTATAGGTAAAAGTGTGTAAAAATTAATATTTATTGAATTTTTTGTTAGATGCGTGCGAAGCCTGGGCGGACCGCTTGTAATTTTGATACAGTCAAACCAATTAAAATCAAACCTGACGCGTGCGTAGATATCCTTATTTATGAATGGCATAAGCAATGAAAAATAAATGTAGAGGGGCTTCTCCACGGCCTTATTAAAATGTCGTAGATTAAAAACGATCCGAATGACATTAGTGAGTATTTTAAGATAAAATATTTACAATAAGAACATCTTTAATACTGGCTGTGCTATCTCAAATAACACAAAACCTTTATTTGCACATTTAAACGACCTGTTTTTAAGTAGAAACTATAAAAAAGAAGGTTATTTCATACACCTTTTACCCGCTGCCGCCGCCCGAACGAAAACCGGTTACTGATACCAATTTAAAAGTTCTTGTATCTTGTTCTCCGTTCTCGTCAACCTTATACGTAAAGCTATAAATATTTAGCGATAAAAATAATTAACCTTTATCTGTAAATTGGGCTTATTTTTGGTAATAATGTGGGTTATTGCGATTATTATACCCATAGTAATGAGACAGATAAATCGTTGAATTAATCAATGAACACTTTACTAAAAAACTACATTATTAAAAAATCGTATCCTTATCTAAATAAAAATAATCTAAAAATAATTGGCAATGGAAATTTAATTATTTGAAGATTACTTCTTTCGGTCCCCCATTTATAGCATTAAGCATTATGACTGTTTCTAGGATAACAGAGTCATATAGCACCCTAAGCGTGGGGATTATGGGCACTAACCCCCAAATGATAATGCCATCTATGGCGCTCATTAGGGGAGGCCTATGTCCAGCAGTGGACTATTATAGGCTGGTGATGATGATGATGATGATGATAGCACCCTAAGCATTTAATCAAGGTACTTTACATTATAATGTACACTTTTATAATGTTTAATTTACTACTGTTATTTAAAACTCTCTTTATTGTTTCAGGCACATCACCAGAACGTGGACCAGTTGAAACAAACAAAAAAGGTAAGTTTCACGCCATTCACTCGTTGAAATCAACATTAACATCAACAAATTCTCCGAAACGCACATATTAGAATATCAAATATCTGATGTAAGTATAAACGAAACTGGACGTCCATAAAAGCAAAATATCAAGGAGTAGGTATATTTTATATTTGGACTTTGGATCCATAAATGTGAGACATAAAGAGCATAACGTTCGCAAATGTAAAGCTTTCTTTCAGACTGGCACAATAACGATATGAAACATGTCCTTGATATTATATTTAGCTAAATAAGTCCTACTTTATAAGCCAGATGTTTACCGTTTAGATTGAAAGGAGCATCTGCTGTCGTCGCTTATTATTTTGTGATACTTATACGTAAACCGAATTTAGGCAACAATGAACATAGAATTTAAAAGTATATAAATCGTTTCTTAAAATGTGGAACTCAACAGCTTAAATAATTTGAAACGAATAAGGTATTAGGAATTAAAAAGTCCGTACGGAACTCCGGAGAAAGTTAAAAGTCGAGCAAAAAGCGGTTTTACCTAATATCCTGAATTTTATTGGCTATGTGTTTTCTATTCGCCACATAAATTTAAAACTTTTATGGCTGTGTTTGGTATGTCGTCACCTTTAAGAGAAGCTGACGCTATGTTGGCTATGGCTATGTTAAAAAGATTTAGATCACCATACAAAATTTTACATTCAAATCTGTATCTTTGTTTGTCCATTCTTCATCTGTTTATGCATGGATATTATTTATGCTTCAGCAGACGAGTTTTAAACAGCAGCAGAGGTCATCGCGGACGACAAATACATTTGGTTTTATCATTTCAAAATCTACATTTCAATGAGGCAGTCGGGTAACGGGGTCACGTCGTTTTGTATATATTGCCACATGATTCTTTATTCTGAACTATATTTTTATTACAGCTTCTATTTTTATCACCAGTTCAAATTTAATTGTGTTTGCCGCCTAGAAATAGGTTGATGTTGCTCCACATTTTCTAACATAATTTATCAAAGGAGCTTAAGTGTTTGCTCTCCTGAGCCCGGCTCGTGTTTTTAGTGGGTAGAAATAACACGTCCCAGCCTCCCTATGTTAAAATCCACCGAACTCGTACCTCTGCCACCCTTTGTTCTATAGCTTCATTTTCATTCCGCGTTCGCCACACCTTTTCATGCTCAAACGTAATAAAGAGTAAGCATACAATAGTTCGGAATCATGCAATTTTATCGTTTTCGCCTTGTATTTAAGCTGACTTTTATGATTCCTATGGTTTTGTTCCAAAAATGTCACGACTGCAAATGCATGCACTTGATTCTGAATTTCTGATGGCTGTCTATGTTAGAATTGTTAATCTATAAAAATCGGGTCAAATTCGATGCCTTGAAAAATCGTACAAAGACTCTTGACTCTTCTGAACTTTGATAATTTTTAGAGGAAATGAAATAAATTTAGGTTACCTACTTTAGTAAGTAATGCTAATGATCTAAGAGTAAAAATATTTTTCCCGCAAGGCCTGAAATTCCCGGGAGAAAGTCCTGGGTCCAAACACCCACAGCCGCTTGGAGTAGCAAAACTATGATTGTTTTGGTAGATTCCAATTTCAAAAACAACTGCAAAACAACTCGACGTACAAAAGTATAAGATATTAGTTGTAGGTAAGGTAAGTACCACTTCTGAAAATTCGTCTACCACTACGAGAGATAAATAACAATTCACAAAATCACTCACTGATGTTTCGTAGCCTATTTATAAGTTATTATATTACCAAGTAGTCTAACATTAAAAATTACCATATCTGGTAGGTATAGGTATATATATATATATATATATATAAACAACTTAATTAATATTCCGAGGCCAGTTCACATCGAAGTACCTATGTGTTGCTTACCAAAACCGGCTTTTGGTTTTTATGGCTATTCAGCTTAATAATTTTAAACGATTCAGTTTTTATAGTTTCGGATGTATGGTATGTTATTATTATTTAAATACTGCAGGCAAATTCGTGTTTATGATCATAAATTTAAAGGAAACCTAGTCAATGTTGTATAAATAGGTAATCGTTTGGGAAACTAAGACTATATGTTTAGGCAGCCAACAAAATAATTGTAATATTGGTCTAACAGTTAATGATGTAATTAAGATGAGCCGAATAAGCGCCGCCTGAGCAGAACCTGAATAAAATAGAAAGAACGGTAAAGATAACGTAATAGCAATCTATGCTTGACTTCAAAATCAAAGCTATCATTGAATCTCACCATTTGCGGTAGGCAATAATAATAAATCACTGTAATCCATCATAAATCTAGCGCTGGAGTTGACATTGACGAGTGTTTATTAGTGTAACAACACTGACTCTGGCTGTCAGACACCACAAAAGAATATGAAGCTGCGAACAATGCAAAGAGGTCAAACGAACGAGTCAAACCAGTATTTCTTGTAAAGAGCTCGAGACTAAGAAAGTCGCCGGTGAAAGTACGAAGACCATGCCTAATTCGCCAGTTGAATTAATAAGTTAAATAACAAGCTTCGTAATAAAACCGGTTCAGTCTCACCGTACACGGTTATATTTTTACATTACAATTTAAAATGGAGCAGAGAGTAATAATAAAACATAATGTATGTGGGATTTGGAAGGCGAACCTGTCCCTTTGTTGTCCATGGTCCTTGGGACGAGGGTCCTTTCGGGTATTATATATATCGTTGAATACATTCTAGCCACCACTCCCTTAAAACGGTTACTGTTATTCTTCGAATATACCTGTTTGGGTGGATTCGCCCTTGAGGTTTTTTGTGAGAATGCTCCGTCGACCTTTGTTCGTTCGTTCAGAATTCAAAAGCGATAAATCTCATCTTATCATGTCGGTCGGTTTCAGCGCGTGAGGTTTCTTTTCTCTCCTCAACAGAAATAGCGAACGACCCAAAGATGGATAAATTGTCACTTTCGATATCATAGATCAAACAATGATAAGCCAAAAAATTATGAAGTGCAAATACATATAGATTAAATTTATGGGTAAGTAATAAGTAGGTACTTAAAAGATACGATAGTGGTTAATGGAACCACATTATTATTCCTATGAGTATGCCTGTTAAAATTTACCACGCACGATAGTTGGTATATGAATCCCAATCAAGACAGGCTGGCTTAAGTAAGGACTCTCTGGAGTCGTCTGTATCGCAAAAATACTTATAACATTACCAATTAGGCATTGTGTATAAGAGAGTAGTTAGAGAAGCTTTGCTCTATGGATCAGATTGCAGGAGTATAAGACAATGCGAAGAGCTGGAAATGCAACATGCTTTTCTAGATTTCGAAATGAAAAAGAAATTAATCTAAAATAATTTCATCCGAGCACCATTAAAGTAGACGAAATACAGCAAGACATTCGAGAAAACCGTTCACTCTAGTTTGGGCACGTTCTGCGTAGAAACAAAGACCACATGAGCCAACAAGTTTAAGCCATGGAATAAGGAAAAAGAGGTAAAGGCCGCCCACTGACCTCCTGGACGCGAACCATCCACAATGATCTGCTTACGATGAGCTTAACGCCAGAGGCGGCACAAAATCCCCCAGAATTCCGCAAATGTGTCAGGAGAGACCTCAAATAGGAAACATGAACGAGGATTGATTGACGATAGCTAGGTATACCTTGCAAATTGCAATTGGGAATATGCATTACTCGCAAGCGGAACTGGGCCCACCTGTGACTGGAATTGGTGTTCTGCTCGCTCTGTCAGAGAAAGCAAGCTCGACTTCACAATGCGTATTGGCAATTATTATAAGTACGTATTGGTAATCGTTATTGCAATGCTATGGGTGCATTAATGAGCCCGCATATTGAATGAAAGTCATCGCCCTCGGATATAATTACACCAGACAAGCGGGCATTAAGCCGATCGACCGTGGAGAGATCGCGGAAGCTAAATCCATCACATCAGTGTGCATGGTAGAAAATAATCTAATCATCAATGTAGAGTACTGCATGTATGAATCAGAATGAAGTTCGGAACCTTAACGAAAGCCTTAACTGTGGAGAAAATATTTAAAGATAACATAGTTATTAAAAATATTTGCCCGCATAAAATGTTCATGTTTATCGCATGCGTGCCGTAGTTTATTTATTTATGCTATGTCGGTTAAACTCGGGCTTCGCATATGTACACGTACCTAAGTTCATACAAGTACACACACATAAATATCTTGAACCGGTCCTCGGCGGCAATACGTGCAATTTTGAACGACTTTCTAAGACCTCAGTATGCGGGTCATAAGGAATCGACCGACGCGTATAAAAGTTATTATGACATGCTTAATAACATCCATCACACATGTTCCAAAAGATTTCAAATATTTGCAAACTTATTCACGCCAACATTTGAGGGATTTCAACTTATCTTCAATGACATTATGGAATTCCAAATTATATATAAGTCTTTTTGGCAGAAATGCTTGAAGTGGGTACTTATACCTGAATATAAAGCGTGTGCAGTGCTCCAATGTGAAGTGGACAATTGAAAATAAAGAACAGTGTATGGTTAGTATGGTATCAGACATGTGACTGAATAATGATCGTATGATAATCACTTGATGTGAGCAGAGTTGAATATTTAACGAGAAACACAAGGGAAAACATGACATCAATACTTAAGCTATAAAATTTGACACTATCGTGGCTGTTTTATTACTTCCTTTTTCAATGGAGAAATGTATACTTATTCAAAATGAATGTCCTCCCTTTCATTCGTACGTTGTATTCATTTTGCAAACCATTTAATTTGTCACCAGTTCACTTATTTATAAATGTTCACCGAACTGTAAACTAGTTATTATGAAAATAAATGTTTCCAGTATCGTAAATCGAATACATAACTCATTAAAATGCGCGTACTTTGTATACGGGATCGTAAAAACTTGTCAATTACTCGAATATAATTGCTCTGGCATGTAGGTAATGCCTACCTTTCTCCGAAATTTTGCAGCGGTCGTGTTTTGCAGTAATTGTGGCTTTATGGATGCAGTGTCCAGATCAGGGTCTCGTGGGCTGTGCCAAGTGGCTGATAGTCGAGCTGGGCGCGCCACCTGCGGCTCGACAACCGACTCCAACCGGTCCGACCAGTTACAAACGATCACCATTACAGTCTAGTGCCTTGTCGAGTTATGAAACATTATTTATCGCTGTCATGATTTTATTTTACCGCTTGCGTAATAATTGCTATGATGGATACAGCGCGCCCGCCCCCAAGTAATCAGACTCGCTGAACCGGCGTTTTATTTGTTTCAAATAATATGTACTTATATACTTTGCGTTTATAGACAAACACTTAAAGATATACTTCAGGTGTATAAATTTAATTGGATTGTCGTTAGTATCTCCGTCGCTAGGATAGACAGGTCCGAATAATTAATGAGAGAATAGAAAAATTAAGCGGAATTTCCTGGTTATTATCATTGTATTTTATAAATGAAAGGGAATATTAATTACGCACAAAATGACACAAATTACAAACATGATGAAATGAAAAATGTAAATGTCAGCCAGCAGGTAAATGCTTTTTATCTTTCGTAGTATCGACGTTGTATTGTATTGACTGAATAAATGACTACTCCGGACAGAAAGAACGATGATTCGCAAAAACGGTATTGAATGCTGAACAATACAATTTGATTGACGTGTTTTTGTGCACCAGCGATTTCGTCACTCTCCGGCGATTTTCTAGATTTGCTCCTATTTTAGATTTGATAGAGAAAGTGACGAACGGCATCACGGATATCTATCTAATAGAGTTTAAAACTATACCATCACATTCTACCGATTTAATTAATTTTGAATGTGATGGCGTGACTATAGCTAATGTATGACATAATTATGCGTTGTGTTGGCTATCGCGATCATCTATATTAGTTTAATTTGATACGCTGATAAAATCATACCAAGCAAAGTTGGTTTCGTTGTGTTCGCTATATCACGATCTGCGCTGCTCAGTGTAGGCAGCTACTTTCTCCTAACGGGACCTACCTCACCCCTCTGCCCCTCCCTACCCAGGCGCCGCAGATTACGATTACGACATTTGAATTTTATTATACGCAGAATTATAAACATTACCTACACGTTTCGAAATAACGCTCTCATTACATTATTGACCGTTAAACTCGATCGAAATCGGACCTAATTTGCATTTCGCTTATATTAACCGTTAACAGGCTTGTGAAATGAATTTCTACTTTTGTAGGTATTTACATTTTTTACTCATATTAGGTACCAGTTTTTATTTTTTCTGACGACGACGGTTCAGGACTAAACATAGTTATTCTGTGGTTCAGACTAGTCAGTTTTTTGTACGGAGCTCTACAAAGGTTAACAACAATCATGCTCCATTGTGTGCCAAGGAATGTTATGGAACCTTTGGCCAAGTCGAGACAAGTTCTTCTCGCCCCGGGGAACTTGAAGTCAAAGGCCACAACTCACGATCTTTGCCTCCAGCTTCATCGGTACTTATACTTACTGTCAGCTCATACTCAACATTATGCTGATGATTTACTTTCCTGTTGGATACTTGAATCATGCAGGCGTTGTATTGTTAGGTAATACGATTCGCATGAAATGTACTCTTAAACATAATAATTCATTTCGGCTGTAGAATGACAAAGTATTTTTACTTTATGTTTAGCTAGTACCTACTTCATTTTAGATTGTTTTAGCTTTATGTCGAAATTAAAGAGAGAAATTAAAATAAGAAATCTTTCGCATCAACTTTATTGAACGTTTGTTACTGAGCTTCTAAATCTATCTTCATAGATCGGTCGGGCTAACTCTTTCCATACCTCCCTTCACACCTCCCTCGTCGCGGGGAAAGTGTTTGGCGTTAGTCCAAATAGTACCGATCTTCCAAGAATTGCATCGATCCACAAACCTTTGAGCATGTCCAAGCCCAGCGCCAACTTGTTAATTAGGTGGCTCACGCTGTATTACGCTTACATCATCAACAACACGGTGAGCACGTCAGTTTGCAATTTGTATTGTCATCTTTGGTTCAAGAATGTATCGCGTGCCTGCTAAATTAACAAGTGTACGTGAAGCGATCCTACTCGCCGAGAGTTCCGTTCAAACGAACAACGTCACGAACATATTGATTTCCTTTCTAATAAAAACGCCATTGTCCGTTTGAAAGCTTGCAATCACAAAGCGTAAAGTAACAAAAAGCTACTGCACAAAAAGGCTGAAGCGTATCGGTGCGGTTGCGCGCAAGACTTGCATTATTCCAGTGGATGAAACGGAACGCACATGTGCGGCAGATGTTTAGGGTTCTTTTTCATATGTATTATAACTCCTCCGCCCTCGCCCCGTGCCACCCCACTGCGCAGTCACTGACCCCTTTTAGTCGATTCACCGGGTACTTTATTTTGTTTTTGACCTGTTTCTCTGCGAGTCTATTTAAACTTATTTTTAGAACGAGAGTTCGCTCTCGTCTTATAGCAGTCGGTTCATATTATTAGTATTATTTTGAACTTCAACTTCAGCTGTATGTTATTATGATCATCCTTTACATTGTTTTAATTTTTCATTAGGTAGTCAAGTCACATAAAAAATCTAAAAACCGTCTTCGCGTTGATCAGACATCTGTGTCGCTTCCTTCAATCTCAGGAGGGTTGGGTTGGGTCACCCGACCGCAGCGGGCAGAAATATTCCAAGGTTACGATCTGCCGAACAGCTGGTCTTTTTATTTTTAAGCCGTCATGTAGGTACACAAAAACAAATGAGAAGCTCTACCTCCGATTATAGTCTTCATTTCGTATTCTCAGACGCCATTTTGCGTGTTTTTGTGTTTGTTGACTCTCCAATAAAGATAATATTTAGAAAATTGATAGCCTACGGTCTACAGGGTATGGTAAGCAAATTATCTAAAGAATCCAAATCGCAAGGTTCAATGCTCTACTCCGCACTTAGCGCCATTCGCTTCAATAAACGCAAAATAATGACGTGCTTGAGGCAAAAATATCGAAATACTTGTACGTGTTCCGAGACTTTTTGTTTCGTTCCTATTTTTAGGCTCATGTTGTGCGGTTTCGAACGACTTTGGACTCAGAAATGTCTAAATACATCTCATATTGTCTTGTTTTTGCAGGCGGTCGTTATTCTCAATTTTAGTGTACCGGCTTGCTTGATGGCCCGAATCGTGCGTTCTTCGTAGAACGTGTTTTTCGTATCTATAAGGAACTTAAACTGTGGTCTCAGTTTCCTTTTTTCACTAAGTAATTTTGGCATTATTAGGGGAGGCCTATGTCCTGAAGTGCACTTTTATATATGCTGATGATGATTACCTCTAATTTTAAATTGTCTTTTAGCGAAGAGAACCGAATACTACAATACAAAGAAGTTTATCATCCTTAAATAAAAAAATCCAAAATTTAGACCGAAATGTTGATCAAATTCTCATTCGACAATACTTTAGCTACTTTATACAATGCCAATATAAAATAAACAGAGTACTTGTTTAAATCGATTGTTGACATTCTGCGCCTTTTCAGACTGTTTTACTTGGGCTCACTGTCGGTTCAGGACCGCCTGCGCGTTTTATTTGGTTTTTCTCTCCCACGAATATAAGCAGTGAGTCCGGCGTGGATGGCTCTCAAACCGGTCGCTTTATCGATACTGGAGCTGCCGTCTCGCTCGATTTCTTCTTCCACGACACCGCGTCCGACTGCGACTCATTCATCAATTATTTATACTCCAGTTGACTTCAAAAATGGCTGTTTATACTTAGTGTCTGCTTTTACACCATAACTGTAATGTAAATTGCCCACGGAGAGGTGTCCGGATTGACCTTCGTGTTCTCTGAACACCGATTTATTTTACATTTTGAAATGTTGTTTTATTTATGAGCATTATCATAATCTTGTTTTTGTATACCACCAAAATTTGGGACTACTCAAAATTCCCGATTTGCTTCATATTACTTACAGCAAGAATTTTTTAAACCTAGATCACAACAACTTAAAACATAAATCGTTCGAACATATTATGGTAATGATGATCTTTAATTGTTTAACGTCTATGAATGTTTGTTGAACTGAGCGTAACCGATTCTCAGTAAATCAAGAGAATGGCCTGGAAATACTGCAGAGGTTTAGGTATTTCGAACAGTCGAGCCAACCAATCTCTTTTGGCACAATGTTTACAAAATCTCGAGGATTGAATCGAGTTTGCGCTAGTATTTGTAAACATGGCGGCAGCGGGCCGTGGAAGCCGTGCGTGGCTCCTAAAATACTTCAAACAGGAATTGAACCCACGCCAACTGGTGTACGTAGACGGCGGCTCGCTATACCCTCATAAACTTTTCAATCTACGACGTCTCATTTTATCCTCTTGTTTTTTAATTCCGTTTAATTTATTATCTTGTGCGTCCGGAGGTAAGTTGACAAGGCAACGAAACGGTCTGTATGTAATTAAGTTTTATATAATTTTAGTTCATTTTTTACAGAGGAGTTGTTGAATATATATGTATGCTAATCTTACCTGTTATCTATTTCTGTACAACGAACACGTCGTCCTCTGTGCGACTTTATTGACCTTAAATATGGAGTGATTAAAGATGTCATTGTTATACCAGTTCTAGCGTTAATAAAATGATAAATGTATTGCTTGTTGAGATATTGACTAGCAGAGCACCGTTCAATTTAGCTCGTCTGTAATCTATTAACCTTGTCTGTATCGTCAGACTACATTCGCGGCGCGGCGGTATAATGATTGATTGCACAACACTGTTTGTTCAACTGTTCTTTCTGTATAATATCTGTGTGCACACTCACATAGAAATACACTTTTGGTTAAACATTTCTACATCATCTATATGTAAATATTTACATAAAATTTATGTTTGTCTTAAGTCGTTAACGTTATCAAGAGAATTAATGTCACCTGTACCAATTATTCTTTGTTTTGTGATAAACAAATAATCTAACACCCCAAAAATCTGCTAAAAAATCGTCACTTGAGACGAGATTGCTATAAACAATCGTAGTTGCGTTTGGGTACCTATTTGCTCGGGGGTAACTGTTTTGCTAATTTTATAACCTTATACATGTTCACCTTCAAATGCCCTTCAATATATTCGCTTTGAGTCTAGTCGAATATGCACATTGTATTGTTTTTAATGTAGGTGGATCAATTGTAGCAAATGTTAGAATTCAATTTATTTATTGACACAAGACCATAGGATTACAGATGCATCCAAATCATTATGCCCAGAACATTGAATAGTTATATAAAAAAAAATTGAGAACATGCCTCTTATTTTAGCTGCGCAATTGGTCGGTTCTTCAGTCTGGACGACATTGTTGATAGTCTATTCTATTCTAAATTGATCGTATGCTTGATCTTAATAGCTAATGAACTATAGAAGAACTATTGGTGCCTGGTTTGATTATTTATAATGTAATTTTGATAGCTTTACATATTAGTAGGTACCTATACTATTAGATGCATTTCATCATTCTTCTAAATACATGCTGAGGTACGTATGTATATGTAAGATGTATAAGAAACAGGATGCACCTTTCGTAAGCAGCGGTAAGTGTTGATATTGCAACACATTCTGGACTAGTTTCACTACTATTTATAAAACTTGTTGCTATACGTACCAGTACCTGTATCGATACTTCGAAAGCATGTGTGTAAACATTCGTCGCTCGTCTATTTATTGCATGCCGTCTCCGTTCTCAGAGTTGTTTGCACTTTTTGTAAATGAAACGCCGCGAGAGGTTCTAAAATTAATGAAAAGCATCGCTTAAAGCATTGTTTCTGCGCGGCGACGTGTGACCGGTTCTCGGTTCGTCACGCGTGTCGACTTCGAGGAAACCAACAGTAATGTTGTTTCCATTGGCATTCTTCGCACGCCCGCTAGGTATATGCTCGGCGACGGCGGCGCTCCGCGTTCGGCGCAATGTCAACTAAAACTGCAGACACGACCGACTTGGCCAACCCATCTCATCTCCATTCTCAGGGCATCGGCATCGTGTTGCTATGCGATGCCAGTGAACATGATCGAATAATTGGCCCCAATATCGATCATTGCCGAAGCGACCTCGATAATCACTTTCCATTATTGCCTAACGATGAAAAACACTTCCAATTTCCATTTGGATACGTCAAGGTTCCAGAATCGTGCATCTGCACCGTATCACGGGCATAATTTATTTATTTGTTCAGCGGATGCGAGCCTATTTACGTCCGAGCAACCCGAAAGAAGGTTATTCGCGTTTACACAACCGCGAAGCGTACACAGAGAAGAGTTAAACGAACGCTGCGGACATTAATCAACGTTGTCGGTAACCGTAGCCGTCTCTGGGGGATTATCCGTACAGATACTCTATTCTTTGGGCGTAATTAATAGCTTTTGGCATAGCGCAGAGCGTCGGCGGGCAGGCAGTTGATGGCGGGCGGGCATAAAATAACAGTCTTCGTGACACAGCGTGGCAGTTGCGCAATTGGTCAATTAACACACGCGATATGAACAATGTGGGTCTATAGGAAATGTTAGATAGTCATAGTCGTAACTGTATCCTCGCCAATGCGGTGTACATAATGCCAACCCACGCGCGTGTAAAGCGGGCCAACGGCCTTTTGATGGCCTAGGTGTTGACTGTCGAGTCTACAGACTGTAGCTAGTTAAAGCGATCGAATCGATTTGCGATGAGACAGCAGCAGCCCGATACGATAATCATCAAGAAATTGTCGTTACCGTTTTATTATACATAGGTATACTTTGGCAGCAATGGCATCGTTTTTACTAATCAGACGCTTACAGAACGAGCAGTTATGCGCTATTATAACAATCGAGTCAAGAACCTCGATATTTAATTAGCCATGACTTATGAACGCCCACGGCGTTAGAGCTAAGGCAATGACTCCAGCCTTTTTGATTCATTAGCGGCTACCTGAGGTTATTTATATGCCATAGATTTGTTTACGCTTATACTTGAGCAATAACAGTGAAACAGTAAATTCCATGTTTCTATAATGATATTGCGTGTTGGTTCTAAATGGTTTATTACTTCCTTTTGTTTTTCATGGTAATCTGTAACCTCATAATCTTATGGCATTTATAATGGTTTTTATAAATCGTCGATTCCTTCATCATTAATGGTTATGTCAACTTATGTCAAACAATATAAGTAGAGCGGATCTAAATCTGGTTAATCTAGACTTTTATTTTGTAAGATCATTTTCGATTTTCTAGCTAGAATGCCAAGTCTATAATATCGAAATTGCCTGAGAACTCAGACGCAGTCAGTTCTCATTCTCACACTTCGCCATCTAAATTCATCGGCTGATTTAGTCCTCAAATATTAAACTAGTATGTAGAAAGGAAGGCTATTTCAGTTACAGACACAATTAATTTAAAGGTTAAGATTCAGTCTGATATTCATAAATTAAATAAACCGGTACAGTATCTGTTTTCAAGATAACTTTAGCTTCACCTCGATTTCTTTTCCTGTTTTTGATCGCTACATTTGCATGCATAAGTAATACAACCAGTTTATCCAACGTTTTCCTCTAGTTGTTTGTCGAATTTAATAATTTAAACATGAATTTTAATGTAAGCTTATAAATTTATAAGAAATGTGTGTCCTATGAAAGCGTGATGTAATATAAAATAAATCGAATTACTTTTTTTATTTATTTTTATTATTCTAACTACTCGTATAATGATTGCTTTACAATAATAATTGCTTTAAAACCTACAAATCAGCAATTATTATGAGTCCTTCATACCAAATTAAATTATTAACCGTTTAGTTATGGTACCCATGAAATAATCCACTGTGTTCTTATGTGCCTGCTCAAAAGTAGGTCAAAAGTGCCAGACCAACCCACATGTTGAGAAAAGTAAGAATCTACACATATTTGAAGGTCGTAGGTAGGTAGGTACCTATACTATAACAGTCCAGTCCTCTTCAAAGCGATAGTAATCAAAATTCATCAAGAGCACTTGCTTGAGGCCGTAGCAGAAGGAATTCAATTGCTTTACTTGTTCACTGTATTGGCAAACTACTAGCTACACAATTTGCATGTTATCAAGGATTTGCCTGATGTCCAAGAATCGTATGATAATTATCAGACAAAAATAAAAAAAATATACCGGATTTAAATGACTCAAAGGATGTGAATATCGACGCTAAAATAACAACTCCAAATAATACAGACTTACGTAATATTTACGTCACGACGACGGCGGTCGGTTTACAAAGTATGTCAATAATCAAAGAGCCCATTCTTATTAATATAAAAGGCACACGTAACAGTTCACAGAAAATTTCACTCATAGCTGTCTATGTGGAGATTATGGAGGTCGAGAAAGTAAAGGCCGAGAGTTGTCCACTGAATAACAAAACAGAAGTTTGTCGTTGCTAGTTGCGTAACAAATTGACTTAAGGGCGATTATAGAGTGCGGTGCGCGCGTCACGCGGAGTGATTGCGTGAGGAACACAACGACAACTCAACTAAGACCTTTCACTCCCATATCCGCAACAAGCAAATCAAACAGACCTAGGACTGACTGTCAGGGCTCTCCAATAAATGGACATGTCGAGGTTATTAGACAACAAAATTGACGAATAAAAGCGCAAACAATGATGCCATTGAAGCGTGAAAACGAAACTATCACGATCTTAGTTGCGCTACTATATTCACTAAAGCTATGCCATTATGCTGCCTTACTCGCTCACTGGCCTACATAACTTGTAGATTTTCGGCTCGATAGCGCTGGCCTTGCCGTTTAAACTGTTGGCATTTAATTTACATTTAATAAATCGAATTAAACAAAAAATTATTCGATGCAACCGGTTTACATGCAATTTGATTCAGCAGTCGATAATCGCGATCGTTAGTCCAAGCGAAGGGAATGAGTCATTGTCGTCGAACACATGCTCCTCATATTAATTTTCATCAAGCGCGCTGTTCACTGCATCAACGCGGTGTCATGTGAAATTGCTGAAGTGATGTCATTTTCGCATATTTATTCAGATGTTGTTCCAATTTCAAATACTTAAGTTGGTGGATGAACGCTGATACGGGTCGAACTGTTTGCAACCAGAGCCCAAAATGGCTGTACATTATGTAGGTCATTGTGACTAGATAATGGACAAAAACGTGCACATAATTCGGATATTTACGTCGGTAAATTCAACTGCGTTTTTCACTCGACATTTAGTATAAATTCAACATGGTTTAATATACTCTTTTTAAATCACACTGCATCTGAAATAGTCCGTGTCTTGTTGGCGTTTCTAATGAACAAAGGGAACGACCCTGAAACGGCAAATTCCTCTCGCAAAAATATTAAACCTTGCCATCCAAATATCTGGCTCGTATCTTGATAAGTTTTCCCTTTATACTTTTTTGAATAAAGAAGGGTGAGGATTAGTATGGAGGGTCGCCTGAGGGCTTTGTGTTCACGTGCCGCGAGAGAAGGGTTGACGTACGGTTCCCGTTATGTCCTACCTACCTTTTTATTAAGAACGAGCCTACTACGTATTCAATCTCGTTTTAATTAGAATTTGATTCTATACATAATTTTGGGCACGTCTCAGCTAGCATAGAGTTGTAGCTTAGCTTAGCAGTAAATTGATATGCTCTGCGTTGCGTCACCAGTGGCATTATTTTTGCTGTAATTATTCAATATGATACCTATGGTATGATTATTTTATATAATAAGATTCAACCCGCGAATCTGCACGAATATTTCCGGGATAGTAAATAGTCTATATTTTATAACAGGTCTAGAATTATTTCTATGCAATTTCAAACAGTAGTTTCTGCTTGAAATCAAGATGAAGAAAGTCATCTATACATATAACTAAACAGATAAACATTTGAATTTACAATATTAGTGTACCTAATCTGTGAATAAAAATTTTCTTTGGAGGGATGCGAGCATTCGACAAAGGAATCAGATGTTCAGAGCAAGAAGGTGTTATTCTTTGTATGAATGGAATCAGCTGCTTGAAGGGTGCCCAAACCTCGTAAAGGGAATGAAATGAGGGATGTTTTGTCGGCCTATGCTTATGTTTATGTAACAGACGTCGCTCGGGTCGTTCGTTGCCATGACGATCGCCCGGGAACTGAAGCTGACTCCACTGAGCAATTATTATGTATTGATCAAATTATGAGAAAGTTTTGAGAAAACGGAAATTATATAACTGTTAGAGCATAATATCGACATTCGACAGCGTGTTAAATAGCGTCTTATCGTATAGCGACTTTGGCGTAGTCAGAATCTCAATCAGATTTGTTTCGCTATTTAGTAAAGCTTTATCTTAAATTATTGATTTATCTTGAGTACTTCTACTCTTGAGAGCTCATTATTGAAATTATCACAGGCAATTTGCAAGTTTCCTCATCATAAATAAAATAGATCGCGATCAAAGTTTCGCCCCGGATGTTGTGTCACCTCGTGTAGCTCGATCCACACGGCAACGTAAACAGACTGAGTGGGTGTTGGGTGGTATTTCGCTTCTCCTACATTCACCCCACAAACCCCCTGTTCTATAGGGCTTCAATCGCGACATTTTACTCTTGTTGCCCCTCGCAGTTCAATAATCTTTCATTAGAATTTGAAAAATAAATGTTCCCTTTTTTGATGGGATTTCATTTTAATTTCACGTGGCTTATAATTTTTGTATTAGAGACTACCTTCAAATTTTGGTCACTAAGAAGTAGGTATATTACTATTCTTTTTCATGGCAATTGAATCATTGATTCAATATTATTTATTAGTATTTTATATTGTTCTTTAAAATACTATATTTTTTTCAGTTTGCCCTTTCGAAGTCTAGACTAAATAATTGTTATATTACTTTAAAGCACTTTCTTTTATCTTTAAAACTTTTTAGACTTTACTTCTATCAGCTTGGTGAATATCCAATAACAGCATTGTTTATCTGAGCTTGTTATTGAGCAACGTTTACTCTTCAGATGTTTGTATTATATGGCTTCTGAATAAAAGGGCAAATTGATTTGTTGGTTTTGAATTACCTTTGTTTACTCTTATTATATATGAAAACAAGTAGGTACATAATTAGTTTAGTACCCATTTTACTGTTTCAATAGAATCCCAGTTGAAATCTTAAGTAGAAATTCAATAAAATTCGAAACATTGTTTGTTGGCTTACTTTTGGATATGTTTATGAAACTATTAAGTCTACAAAAGTTAATATTCCTGCGCCATGAGTTCTTCTATTATTAAGTAAAGATCATGTGTTATGCACATTTCGTTCATCAGATATCGGTCACCGTATCGAAGCATCGTTTGGCGTGCTTCCAACTTTGAACTTACAGGTAGCTAGTGTTGCAGATCGTCCGAGGAAAACCTTTGATAACATGCTGCCGGTAATGGCGGAGAGCTTAATGCCTGCTTTGAATAATCCCCGGGGTAGTGGGTCCTCCCCCTTAGTTACTTACACGTTACAAGGAGGGCGGATTAGGTTACGTTGATGTACGACTTTCTGATTTAACAACGCTGGATGTTAAATCTGATAATGATTACTTAATTTAATAAAAAAATTACTGCATATGATTGTATAATTTGTTATCATACAGAATCATCATCAGATCATACGGAAAATAAATGATTATGTATTTTCAATAGCGTCCTTGTGTTTACTTCTTTAATATTCTCGGTTCTTTTATTTATTGCATGCAGTTTATTGTTGCTGTAGCGCATACTTCCTGTTAAAATATTATGCAGTGAATAACCCAAGGAAACAAATCGGTTTTGTAAAGTGAAATGTGTGCAAAGAATGCATCTTACCAACAATGGAGTCATTGTGCTATTTGATTAGTGAATTGAGGCGCAAGGGGCGTCGTGAAGGCGATCACGACTTTCCGATCTCACGCGGCAGAATTCCCAGCGCCTCAACAATTTGTTCCGACATCTACGAGCATAATATGTGCAAAAAATAATGATGTTTTCCACACAAACGAGCCTTCAGTAATCTGGTACAATGACATCGTTATCTAATCTTATCACTGGCAAATTGTAGAGTTACGAGATAGTGACCCTGTTGATCATTAATAAGATAGACACGAATGTTGCTGTCTACTCACTCTTCTGCTTCTTTTATGTCTTAACGAATGAAATGAAAATATGTATATTTTGGCACCTATAAACTTAGTTTTATCGATCTGTGAATATCTTTGATACAAGTTCATAGGTACTTTTACTAGTTACTCACATAGTTCAATTACTGACCGATAATAATTCACTAAAGGTCCTTGCTAGTTAATTACTAGTTCTTACTAGTAGTTTAGGTATTTACTTGTTTTATTCATTGTCTTGTTTCTAATATAGCGCCAGGTCTCTTCTTGAAAATAAACTCAGCTTTCATGTCACGCGCATGTTTACAATGTCATTATACGCCACGTCAGGCATTGGCACGTTAACTATCACGGTTTATTCGATAATCAGTCGTAAAAAACTCGTCGCGATGACACGTAACAATGGGTCGTTTCGTTGGGCTTACAGGAAGTGCGGCTGGCGTTCGCAGCTGTCTTGCTGCTACAAAACACCTTCCATGTTCGACATACAATTTGTCGTTAGATACTTCCTCGATGTGATCATTTACGTCTTTCGCATCAGTACCTATCAGATGTTTTCAGAGCACAGTAATTTGTATCGATAACTGTTTTGACTATCGATTATTGTTCACGTAATTTTTCAGAGATACGACCTTGAACAATTTTGATTTACGATCTTGCTCATTGAATTTGATTATTATTGTTCCTGAGCATGATATCTACACGCTGTGAGTGAACTCATTCTAATGCATAACATTCAATCCCATCATCTATTCTAAGCCATTGTGTTGTGATCCATCTTTGTAATCAAGATGGTATTGTTTGCACCACGCACTACAGCTCCGAGATTTTCATTGTCTACGTTTCTATGCCCTCTCTACTTTCTCGGCTTCAATTTGTGTCAAATGCCCGAGGTAATTGTTAGGAATTATCTTTAACCGCTTAACATAGTTAACAGTTTAATTATAACTTCCTTTGTAGGCGAGCATAGTTGCATTCTCTAGTGCTCAAGCAGCGTAATAATTCGTAGTTCATGGTTACGCATTCGCTTACATTATGCAGGTTAGCGTGCGGAGGTTGGCGGAGCTCGTTGCGGTTGTGGGGTAGACGGACGGGCGCTATTTCATTTAACATTATTATGAGTCAACTTACGGCAGGCTTTCATCCGTAATCATTATTCTGCCTAAGGGCGAGCTCGGTCCGACTCGCTTTTTCACCATATTTGAAAGAAACCGTTGAAGATATCGTCTAGAAACATAAGGTTTTTACGAATCTAAAACAACTGCGATGAATTTTAACATGGTACTTACTATCTTCTAGTTCGCGTAGGTACTTAACAAAAACATATCGCTCTCCGCGCTCTTGTCAAAAGGAAGGTACATAATTGTTGTGAACTTTTCTCTTACAACGATGAGTTGCTGGTTTCGACTCCGAGAAAGAACTTTTGATTACGATTACACGGTACAATGGGCGTGCGTGAGAGTTACCGCCTCATATCGTATTTTACCATCGGATTTATTATGTATTACTCCGCCGTATGCTCTATTTAACCTACCGGTAACAATAGAAACGAATAATGATCATTCTGTTTTAATTGCACACTGCGTGCCGAAGACTGCTCGCAATATTTATCGTGTCATGATCGTTACCTGCGCTCATTGGAGCGCAGCGGAAGCGATAAAATAACCTTGGTACTTAGATACTTTCAAATTAGGGGCTTTATTTGGATTGGAAGATAACATGGTAGAGTAGTGGGATACATCATAAGGTCGTATTATTATTCACGATGCGGCGCACCCGGGGCGAGCAGGCTTCACAAAATGGCGGCTGGCGGGCAAGTCGTGACCGCCAGGAATCCACGCGCTTGCTCCGAACCGAACCCTCATCAATTATGCATGAATGCGGCCGATCGCCGATGTTTACTCTCCATGAGACAACAATTTATTGCATCTTGCGGTTTTTGACATTCGATCGGCGGCCGGAGTCTCGCCAACTCCCTGAGATTACGAAATGGTTACGATTTACGTCCGCCCAGACGTTTCATGCGTAAATAAATCGTTCATAATGATCGTATGTACCAACATCCGTGACAGATATTCTTTGCAGTGTGGCTAGATTCCAGAAAGCTGGAGTTACTTGGTATGTCCGAAGGTTCCAGAATCTTATCACGTTCTACAAACGCAGCAAGATTACTTGCCTGTGTTGAACATAATAATCTAATGAATCAATGTTTTCATGTATACTCCCAATAACTAATTGATTCATGGTCATTGCGTAGACCGACCGTTGAATTAATTTACTCGTAATAACTGCGTCTCCGTATTCGACTCACCCGCAGCTGTGTAAGCTATCGATAACAAGCTGAATACCCTCATTGTTCTCGTTGTGCGGAACGGGTCACGTCACGACATGGTGTACCTACTTAAAACTTCTTTAACATACAAACTCTAGAAAGGAATTTTACTGTTGTAAGTTGTGAATTCTCCCACGCAACTTGAGTCATGCAGTCCGGAAATCGAGATATAGCCCTCGTAGATAGCTACAGCTACGAGAGTAAATAACGCCTCGGCATAACCAACCATATTTGTTCAGGGAATGTCTCGTCGAAATTCGAATAGCTGGAATAGAAGGAATGATATCGCAAGGTTTTCAGATAAACCTAGTAGGGTTAATTGAAAGTTTTCTACTGAAATATTTAGTTTCTCTTCTATATTACCTTACAATATTTTTATTGATTGATTATATTTTCTCTTCCGGACACATGATTATGACATTAAGTATTAAATAAATTTAAAATTCACGTAGTAAACTTGTTTTTCTATTTCCATTGTTATGATAATTACTTGTTTACATTTTTATCCGTGTCAAGCTCAGTTTTTGTTTGATCTAACAGAACAATGATAGAGTTATTCATATCTCTGTCATATACATATATATACATTATACATGTGTTGTGCAAAGAAGGGCGGATAACAGACTTATTATCAGCCGCTGCAACCAGGTTATCGGCTGCCGTGTTTGTATACCTCTTATCAGTATACTCCCCACCTCTCACAATGCCACTTATCTTACCTATAATTATGTACACGCCGCGCTTGTATGATACAACGACTATTTTTAGGAGATTATCTGAAGTCGTGAGTTTCCTTTCCTTCTTCTTATCGGATACGTGATTGTTTCCATAAATGCGACAGTGCTTATCTTTATGATATAAAATACCGACTTATCACTTTTATTTGGAACGAACTTACGAAGTCCGTTTAAAAACCAGTTCTATATTGCAGGCGTTCAAGTTGAAATATCGGTTTTTTTATCGCGTGTGTAAACTATTGAACATTCGCATGTTGACGCTAACTCGATTAGCACAAGGCCAACACAAGGTATGCGTGCGACCTCTTTGCTTGTTTTTTGCTTTCGCAAAAACATCGTAAACTGGTTTTACCTAACAAATTACTTGTGTGTATCCGCCTGCTAGAACCGTGGAGCATAGTTACTCATAGAAATAAACTAATAACAAAGCTAATGATGCAAACCTTTTACTTATGTAAGGCCTGGTAGTACACTGTACAGGTACAGTTTATGCTATGTAGCTTACCTATAATAAAAGTATCAACAACATGAAGATACGTATGGACGGTTTTTACAAGTATAATTATAATCTTGATTAGATCAAAACATAATTGGTCGGGCTTAGAAGCAGGTAGAGGTCGTCGGCGCGGCGGCGCTCAGATTAGATGTACCTTATTTTTTTCATAAGAACTACAACTCTGTTCGTTGGCCTGTTTCTCTGAAATACTTTAACACAATAAAGTATGGAAATTCCTTCGTATATAGCATGGAGATAACAAATAATGAACTGCATAGCAGCTGACCTGAGATATTTATAAAACTGATCGCAGAATGGATCCTTTGTCATGAAATAGTTGGCTTGTTGCCAAATTGCTAGTAGGTACTTTTAGTAAATTGGTCAACGATCGCTATAAGAAAGAATTTGTTTTGGCGTGTTCTAATTCTAATATACAATTCAGTACAATGACAATAACAATGTTATTTCCTTATTACTTTAAACTAATTAAGAATATATGAGTTGTTATTTGCCTACATAATTCCAAATTGATATCTTGAATAAGCAGTTACAACGTAAAGTTCAACTTCAAGTATTTGACCTTCGTTGACTGGATAGATCCCCTTGTTTTGGTTCTTCTTTCTTTTTTTGTTCAACGCCCTTGTATCGCTAGTAAGTATTCTATTACTTCCTGTTGTTTCCAAGTGATTAGCGTTGTCTGTTTGTACCGCATCTGCCTATTGCAGTGGTGGCAAGAGCCTGTCCTGTTTCATCAATTTGATAGTTTCCATGCACTTTGCGGTGGATGTGGAGTGACAGACGGGTGCTGCATCATTGTGAGGTCAGGTGCGCTTTATGCGAGGGGGGCTCTCCCCAATTCCGCACCCCTCCCCTCCCGCTGCCTTCACACCCGCTCCACCGTTCACTTGTTGCTAAGTTGCCGTCGCGAGACTGCCGCCGAAGCCCCGCGCCCCGGTCTCCACCACACCACTTCCCTCCCCGCGTTTCAGTCAGTTCTTTGTACGCTACAGAGGCCTTCGCACGTCTGTGCGCAGTGTTCGCAACCATTTTTGACATAGTCGTGAGCGTACATATAGCTAGCTTGTGTGTGTGTGCAGGTGAACGCTTGACTGCTTCGATTTCCTGACCGCATTCAAGGACAACAGTTGCTGGATTTTTAAGGATTTCCCCACTTTCTTTTGAAGAGGATCTGGTGATTTTGTGGATTGTGATTGTTGTGACTTCGACGTGTTATTGTATTACGGAAGAATATTGTGTCATTGATCTGAAAGTGAATGGCAATCTATTGACGAATCTTTGTTTTGTAAAGCTGAAGAAGATTTGAACAGTCAAGTGTAATAAATTTTATAAAACGTAAGTAAATAGAGCTATTAATTTTTTTTGTGGCTGGATGACGGTGAATTAATCAAACGCTATGCAAACACCCGGATCTATGTAGGTCCTAGATAATCCGGCTGTCTTTTAATTCGAACTACTCTACCTAAACGTATGGTATTAAGTTATTTTTACTTTACCTACTTTGGTGACTTTGCCTTACTAGATAAACTAAGTGAAGAAGAGACTGTTACACCTAGTTCGGAATAAATCATCATAAACTTATCACTTATCATTAAAAAAACAAGAAATGATAATAAATAGGTCATTTATACTAAGGAATATTCCAAGCACATCAAATTATATGAAAAAAGATACGGCCATATACAGCTTAACGACTAACTCATTAAAACCATCAAGGCTCACCAGTTCGTGTTCGTGATTTACACACGTCAACGTCACGCATTAGCAATGAGATAGCGCTAGAAAACTGTGTTAATTGGCTTGTCTGCCTCACCTACCCACATTGTATGTTAGATAATCACATACCTAACCACATAATAGCATTAGAACAGGGCATAGAAGTATATAAATAGCTATAAAGCGGTTTATTGCGTTGTATAGTTACCTACCATTCGTGTTAAAGTTGACCTTTTGTGTCGCTGGTTATCGCTAACTGCTATCAATAGTTCAGTATTCGCGTAAACAGCTACAAATTTATCGAATAGCTCAATATATTTATCGCTTTTTCATTGTTCTTTCAAATGATCCGTCTCGGTTGCCCTAAATTTATCGATAACGTTATTTGCATATTGAACAGTTGGAACTTGAAGTAGTTAGCTAGGTACTTAACCTCGATCAACAATCGATTGTATTATTATTTATTTCCTGTTAATAAATTCTTAACATATCAGCATTACTAAGCCATTTAGATATAATGGATAGGGCTTATGAATAAGAGGTTCGTTGTTTTTATAAATATTCATATCCTTGACTTCTCTTTTGATTGAATGGGTGGCTTGAGTTTGCTTAGTTCAAAACTTTCTGTAAAGCCATTTATTTATTATATTTGTTTAGATAAATTAAGTAGTGCCTACATAAATCCAGTGGGTAACTTTGAAGTTTATGTATACACTTCGACCACATACTACTCTGTAAATTACATTACCAAGACACTAACATTTATACCTTGAATCGATTTACATTTTACATTAGTTGAATAAGCCTGCCGGCAGAGTAGATCGTCCGATAAGCATAAAGTATGTGGAAGTTGTCTGAGCGTAGGATCGAATATTCCAGCGTACAATGGACCTTAGATTCCGGTCACGAGTTATCGGGAGGGACGCGTCGTGAGATCCCAGCCCGATAGCGAGGGCTCAGACTGTTCTTTCGTTGCGCAATTTACTGCACGAACGAACTGACTCGTGATCACCGACCTATCAAGGCTCTGTTGCACTTCACAGTCACGCAAAACCAATACGCTTTTCGATTCGAGCTCAAAAATGTAATCAACCTTTTAGAGCTGACCTCCCCCAAAATAGCCTTCTGGTAACGGCCCCATGAAGTTTTTTATCTGGGTTGACATTTCAAAAGCGGGCATGAACGCTGAATAATGTATTCTGTGAGCTTTATTTTAGAAAGTGAGTACCATGCGGTTTGCGGTGGACCTATTCCAGTTTTGTGAGATGAGTTCTCGCATGCGTTGCGGATTTTGCGTGATGTAATGTGCGTGGTAATAATAATTGCCTTATTATAGTCCAGAGAAAGCTTTGTCGCTGCTAATGCCCTATTAACGGTTGTTGTCCGAGTGGAAGTGTTTCATTACACGGTCGGTAATCCGACTCGCTCTACTGCCTGTAACGAGATAGCTTTGAGTCGACAAACACGCTGCTTGAATCACCTGTAATAAAGACTGTCGCTTAAACTTTAGCTTGTATGTCACTTTTATTAGATTTAATAACATTTCAAGTCGTAAATTACTGACGCGCAAAAACAAGATGGATGTAAGCTTCCAGTATTGTACTAACGAAATATTTGATTTAGCTTTAATGGTTCCGACCTTTCGACCCTCTCTGTTTACGAAATCGTCGCGACGCGATGAGTGGCTTCTTGTTCCCTGTTATTTACCCTTTTCATTACAACTGCTATTTAATTATATACTTACCTACTACATAATTAAATAGCATACATGATACATGACGTCGATTGGTCGGGCGCTTAGTAAGTATGTAGGTAGATCGATCTTGTGGTTTGGTTATTCTTGGAAGACCCATTTTGTTAACTAATGGCAAAGCAAACGGTATTGTGCTCAAATGAATAATTCAATACCACGCTTCCTTTTGCTTACCTGCTCGCGGTAAAAAATTTGCAAATATATGGGGTTACGTACCTACAGTTTACGTGATATGGTTTTAAAACTCATTCGACCGACATCACAAGGATAGAATATAAAATAAAATAATAAACATTAAATTTTTACTGTGTGTGTCAACATTTTGCTATTTTTACTAAAGGCTGAATAAAAAGGAATTACTTCCCGCAGGGAAGGAGCTTTAAATGTTCTAGTTTTTGTTGCTTCGACTTCTGTTGGCGGGCCAGCCGCCCTTCATGAATAATTCAAGTTGTCGTGGTCAGGATTTACAGCCACCGCCGCTTTCCTCGTGTGTCGGCCGTCTGAACTGTGCCTTTCAACTTCTATGTCTAATGAAAACCTTTCTCAGCGGCTCCACGCCTGCGTTTGTCTTGTCAATCAACCGTCGGCGTCGCGTCGTCGCGTCGGCAGAATGCGAGGTTGCTGCACTTCCCCATCGAGTTATTTGTTGTCCCATTGTCCCCCTCCGTTGATCACTGTCTTATTGTTTCACAACTTTTGTTTACATTTAGCTCGTTTGTTTGTAAAGTGGCAGGTCTGTTTTCTCCGCTTCTTGTATTCTTTTAACATTGCTAACAGCTGTGGCCTGTCGTATTTCTCGTTATCGAATATTGTTTGTTCAACAATCTATCGTTTCGTTTTGTAAGCAATAAGTAACGCTATCGCAGCCAATTGTAGTTTTGCAATTGTTACGTTTTTATCTGGCGACACGCCGAGCGAAGCACATTAGTTACCTACTGCTTTGTTTGTGAACATTGCTCGGTTAGGTTTTGTTTAGGTGGCCGTTTATTTTTGCTGACGAATTGCTGTTGCAGGAAACACTGACAAGACTTGTGCTATTTGAGAAGCTTAGTCAGTTCAATTCCGTTTACGGTATTTTTATGGTTGGTTCTCGGTATCCTTAACAAGCACCTAAAGAATGCCGTTCCCGCGCGGCATAAAATATTTCAGATTTTGTCAGACCGGTTCCCCATGTGTGAGTAATTGTGTTAAAAATGGCGGTTTCCTTCACTAACGTTTCGCTATAACGCTCTATAACGTATCCAGCAATTATCATACCATTATTAGAATGAGATGATATCTCGCAGCTCACGCACTACGTGAATAATGACCAGCTGTGTACACAGAATCGCCACTCGCGCCGCTGTTTATGTTTGTTATGAATAATTATTTTTGTTATTTTATTAGTCAAATGGGGATCCTCGTTAACTGAGCTCTCATTAAAATGCCATTGTTGCTCGCTCGACACGCAGACTTGAATCAATTGAAAGTTTTCTACAAACTTTATGATTTATTTATTCACTTTAGATTTTTATCGGTAACGATGGTTACAACTTAAAATTTCATTCGTCTCTTACAACATTTCTGGTAGCTTGTGTAGAATCACATCAATAACATGAGGGTCTCTCCTATCAGAAACTCCTTTTCCTTATTGGGATCGTGTGTTAATTATTTCATAACATAAAGTGGAGTGATTGATCATAAATTTTCTACAAACGCGATGATCACGCATTGCGTTTTTGTCACATTGCCCTCGTTCTGGTGGTGCGCCAAATGGCCAGTTGTCAAACGTTCGCTGGCGCAGGGAGTCTTGGCCCGCAGCCAGCCACCATTCACGTATTTCCCTGCGGAGCCGGCTCGCCGACATATTGCTCCACCCACACGGTCGTATCTTTTACAGGAACCTTCCTGTTCCGGTCCGAGCGATAAGAATAAAATAGCAAACATTGTTAACCAAAATACGCTCGTGATTACCGCTTATTGCCTCACCTCGTTCCCAAATGGATATGAGACTAATGAATTAACCTCAAGGTCAATTGTACAAAAACTTGTTGCTTATTTGGCGAAGTAATCGATTGTTTACGAACACAATAACAGTTACCCAGAATGAAATTGTTTTGCCAAGATTGGGAGCTCGTGTTTCTAAAACTGGTCTAGGTATCGATAATAACATAATCTTGTTTATTTATAAATGATTGCGTTTCAAAATTATCATAAACACCTTGCCAAGTGAAATTAAATTGTTTGAATAATGCCGAGGTCAAATCGGCCGCATACGACAGATTTTTGCGCGTGTAGGCGGACGCAGTGTGAATGAGCTTATCCTGGCTTCAACCCAAACGTGTTGTCGCGACTGACTGAGCACTGACGTCAGATGTTTGAAAATGTGCAGATGACAGTCTGATAACAGCCTTCTAGAATGTTTTTGATTCATTTACCAAAACAGATGATTAACAGCTGATCTCTCTTGTTACAGGTGCCACAGAAAGTGTATCCGCGAGTGGTGATGTTGCTAAAGTCAGTGACGAAAACAAGTGCGTGAAAAAGGAGTGCGTGAGCACAGCCGAGGAGGCTGTTGAGAGTGCCAGTGAAGTGCGCGGTGCAGTGAGCGTTACGGGCGCGGATGGTGTGGCCAGCGCCGTGGCCTCCGAGGAGGACGACTGTGTGATAGTGAGCTCGCGAGATGCGGACGATAGGTCCGATTCGGGTGTGAGCGGAGTGCGGTCGGGCGGGTCAGCGAGCTCGACGGAGGAGCGCGAGTGGCGCGGCATGGCGCATGGGTACGGAGGCGGGCCGCCGCCGCCCTTGCTGCATCTGCCGCCGCCGCCGCCGGCGCTCTACCCCAGCGAGCTGTGGAAGCAGCGCTACCAGCCGCAACTCCACACGCCGCTGCAGCATGCCATTGCGGACGACTACCTCGCCGCGGCGCAATTTGATAGAGAGAGACATGAAAGACTGCTACGGTTAGTTATTTCTTCTTTATTCCCTTGCTGTTGATGGATTTCGTTCTTAGAGCATTTTTATAAAATGAACCTTTCTTCCTTTATGTACCTGAACTTGATATGTAAGATAATCATCCAATCTCGTTTTGGTGCATTTGGTAAAAGAGTGTCAAATTAGTAAATTATTGAGCAGTAAGTTCAGTTCTAATAAATATTTCTATGATATTTGGTAAATTAGGTTACGATCTATTTATTTCGTACGCAGATGATAATAAATGTTTTTCATTTGATAATACGTGTGGGTAAACATAGCCTGTGAAAGACCTACCAAATATATGAGGATGACATCCGGCGAGCTTTCGAGACTGAATCTCATCTCTATCTCTAACATATATCCTTGGTTATTTACCCTGTAAACCAATCAATTTTCCCAAAAGGGATCAATTCCTATTTCGAATATGTTGCTACACTTGCTACCTAATTGTTTGCCAATGTCATTGAAATGACCTTGGCACTTGATTAAACTAGTCTATGTTATGTTATGATTATGACTAGATGCCGAAAAAATCTTCTCTTCGATTATTGAAAGCTTAAAATGCTGATGAGGTAAAAAGAAATAGTCATTATTTTTGTCTTTCTGTATTTAAGTTTTCTCAAAAGTTTAATCATCTGGATTTATGATAGGCATAATTTGTTATTTCGATACTTTCTCTCAACAACACAACGTAATTCTTTATTATGCGAGCCTGTGTTCAATATCGTTGCGCACATCCTTTCCACGTGTTAATTATGTGTTCTTCGAAACGCCACACAAATGAAGTCGCCATAAAACCTGCTAAAAATAATATAAATATCTGTGAATATATGTATAACCCCAATGTCCGTTTACACATGTCGCTTAGTTTATCGTGAATTTGTGACTCACTACACAATCATGTGTGGACGGCAGATGGTTGTCTGTTTCCGAGTGTCTATTATTATAAAAAGCAATTGCCACTTCAGCACGTACAAGTACGTTATGTGTAATTTTATGACTTGCATCCGCCACTTAGTCTTATTCTTACGACAGTACTGTGTTATTTAGGCCGATAAACTACATTCTTACCAACATTCTTACACTTCTGGCTCAGCGACTTGAAGGAGCAGGTACTAGGTATCTCACTCAATTAAATTTTGATTTAATTGAGACACCAAACACAGCGGTACCTAATGGATTTCCGCGAAGTAAGAATCTATTATTATAATTTATACCTATTACGTATTTTTGCTCTCACTGATTTGGTTGGTTGTTGAGGTATATATACTACAACCTTTGATAGGATTTGCGATCTGCAGGTGTCTTATTAGTATGTCCTCTTTGATTCTTCTATAATTTTGTTTCATCCTTGGTCTTGTTTCATTCCTACATTTTATAATTTATAATTAAGTCACATACTGTTGTTCAATTTGATAATCTGTGGTTATATGTGTAGTAAAACCTGTAATAGATATGTCTTTTGCGTCATAGCATTGTTGACCTACCTGCGGTTGTACGTCGTTGTCGTAATATTTTCCCTGTATTTAATATTTTACATATTATTCCATATTATATAGGGGAAATATTGTATGGTTAATAAGATGTCGCGCCCAGATCTATTCTGCAAATGCAAGAGGTTGTCTGTTTGATTCCCGCCTGCCTAGGGACAAATGTACGATCTGCGTTGCTTTCGGGTGTAAATATCTATGTCTTTATTATTATTGTACTTCTAAGTGGGGGAACTGAGATTAGTGCTGATAGTGATATCTCGCATGGGAGTATATTATTGTAGGTACTTCAATTCAAATTCAATTGTCATATTATATCTTATTTATATTCTCTCGCGTAAATTTCATTTTTTTTATTGCCTTCTCCATGGAATAAATCCAGCATAAAAGTAATTTGTCGCAAATCATAAAGATTTTTTAAAAAAACTATCATTTTGCAAATGCTCCCGAAATACAATTGAATCGAAGCTGATTTTAGCTTGGGTTCATAGATAATATTTTACGGTATTTTACTTTCCATTAGTTTTATCAATCCTTGTAGAATGCACAAAAAATCTAAAAACCACAAAGAATAGAATCTCGCGCTAACACGAGATCAACCATAAGGAAAACGAACAGTGATAAATGTGATAATGTTGACCTTGATCTCAACAACAATGACGTGTTAAATCTTAGATAGGTCTATTATTAAGTAAAGTTGTCCATAAAAAACCAGTTATGTAAGTATCTACCTGCAGAAAAATGTCGTAATGTTTATGTTGAGTGAGATATGAGATACCTAACCTACCTATGATCTACCTACGCAATAAAATAATAATATACATGCCTTAAAACGTAATGCTTCCAACATAAAAGATAGAGATTTATTACACCTAATTCGGACGAGCAGTTAAATAAGAATAAACAAGGACTTTTCAAATATTACTAATTTTTATGTACTTTACCTATATATTTAGATAGGCTACTAGTGGCCACCAAGCTATTTTCGAATCTTGAGGAATAAGCCTAATGAAGTATAATTTCGTAAAACTAGAACCTTTACTCACATTGCGTGACGCACGCCTGCAAAACCAGTAGGTATGATTTTACCGATTTCTTATACAAACATCGTCAATGTTTTCTGTTTTGATTTTATTTTTTTGCGTACGTAGCGTAGGCTATTATAGGCTGATGATCATGACATTATTTCCACCAGCTCTCATATAAAAGATTTACTTACTTGATTGTAAAATTTACCATTGGTTACTGAAGTGATAATTGATAATTATGACACTGACAAGTAACTTGTTAACTTCGCGCTTCGATTAGTGAGCTATGTTTGTTTCTGCTCAAAGAAAGTAGTAGGTACGCCCCTTAATATTGAAGTGTGAATAACACGATGTTATTCACTCGTCAAATTAGCGCCAATGATGGTATTAACATCATTGATTAGCGCAATGCGTTGATTATATTGCCTTAAATTCCGGTTTGAGATCAGGTTCAAATGCTTTTATTTATTTATGAACGAAATAAATTAAAATTGACGAAGATAGAATAAAACCTATCAAATTTTTATCTTAAATAGAAATATAATTGCTTTATACCTAATTTATCAAAATTAAAAAAATCTCAAGAATTAAATTTTAATAGGTAGGATTGTACAACATAAAAAGAGGATAATTTGAATTCCTTGATTCAAATTCCTTTGTTATTTATGGCAATTGTCTAGTTTTGCCACTTTTCTGCCAGTGTTCATTATCATCTCCATCGGGGTTCTTCGTACACATACAAGGGACTCATATGAGCATAAATACATTCGATCAGGAACCTATGAATTACTTAATCATAGGTTCATGCATTCGATATCAATCTATTGTCATTTTAAAAATTGCAATTTATTTTGCTAGCATCCCTAGAGATCAATGAAGAGTGTAGCATTTTGATTCCTCAGTTTCCTTCACACGAAGTGTAATAGATATGATATGATAATACTGTGTGTACCTACTAGCACACTAGCTGCTAGCACAGTGTGCTTCTTTTTACAGGTGTTGTTATGTCGAAAATAAACTTTGAGATAATTCTCCTGTTTATGAACTGCCGCAGTTCGGAGGTTCGTTTATAGTTTTGTACATGCTAACGTACAATTTTATTTTAGTTTAAAATAATAATACTTAGGTACATACCTACACAAAGTTGTTTATTTGCATACTTTCAATTAAATTATATGTAAATGTAAGACAACCTAAATTGTCAAGTTGTACAGATAGTATTTTTGAATGCGTATTAAGAGCGTGCCATACCTCAGCCAAAATTCAAATTTCAAGCAGGATGACAAGATATGATTTTCGTATGAGTGAGAAGCACAGAGCGATAGACGTGCTCCGTATTTTGCTCCGCCAAAACTGTTATGCCTAATTACAAGTTATTTACACAACTAATCGAAAAATTAAAAAGACGAAAACGAAGAAATTCTACTACGTTTCTTGACAAAACAAAAATCCAACAAAAAAATGAGGTGGTTCCTGAGATAAATAGCAAAATGTGTGCAAAACATGTATTTTTCAAAAAATAAAAGTATCGAGAAAATTTTCACCAATCGTGTTTTTGAAAAGACGGAATCCAAGATAAAAGATCGAATTATCATTTACCTAAATATGAAGGTGGTAGCTTTCACAGATTCTGAGATAAATAACGATTTCTAACTATAAAATTACATAAGGTACACTCTTAAATGTACGAGGTTGGATATCAAAAGTGCGATAGCCACAAACATTTTTTTTCTAAAACATCACGCTGTTTACAAAATGTGTGTAGCTCAGACCTAACAAAATTTTTTTTTTGGTGTGTTTATGATCTATGGTTGGTTGTTGGCTGGCAGCCCGCCCTGATTTCAGGGAGACATTTTGCATTTTGCCAAAACCTCAGACGCCAAAGCTTTTGCAGAGGTTAAAACATGACATGACTAAAACCAACTACTATTGTTTTTCTTGAGGCTGTGTTGTGTTGTGATTTCCGGAGATTTCTAATTAATATCAAATACAGGTACAAACAAATTTGCCAACTGCAAAGTTGATTTAGATTGTCTAAGAACGAAATCACGAAAATATTTGTTCGTAAAACTAGGAAACGGAAGACAACAATGAAAATGAACTTGTGAGTGGAACAATAGGTAGCTTACATCCAAACTACGTGATTGATGCTGAGTTCCTCTATTCACAGGCATAGGTAGGCATTTTTATGCTTGTGCCCATCTTGTGCCATTCACCTCCAGAATGAACTAATCTATTTGGGCCAGGGGCCAGGTGCAGCTTGAAATCCAAGTTTGCGGAGGTAGTTGACCTCAATAATTGATCAAATTAGATCACCTATTTTGCGCACCGTCTCGCATCGCGCCGCGACCACCGTGACCGCGCTGAGGGCAGATCGATTTATGTCATAATCATAATAGCTTATAAACACGCGTCTTTGCACGTGTACTTTATGATTTGTACCCATTTCTAGAACTAAGAGCCTAACAGGCTACTTCTGTAAAAAAATTGAGTCAAACTTGATGTTAGTACCTAGTCTCGGTTTGAGCTAATTAGCAAGCATCTAGATATTTCAAATATTAATGTAAATATCTGTTTGCCGAATTCATCTTTCTACGAATACTGGGTCAGTGCTCCGGTATCATAAATTTTCCTGCTCAACTATTTGAGCTCATTAGGTACTTCAAAGATTGTTTCTATGCGGCTTTCAAATGTTGTATCTATAGGTATGTATAAGATGCTATGCACACCATCAAGCCGTGTGATTAGTGTTGTGTGCTTGTGATCCCCTAGGCACTGAACATTGCAAATTCATGTTATTTTCCTTGGAAAAGATATACCTACCTTATGTGGGTGGTCCTAACCTAATCAACCAAATATCAAATTGCTTTATTTCCTTTAGACCATAAAGGACTCTTGTACATGCCACAAAATACCAAGTAATAGGTAGGTACTGGGAAATAAATTGATCACTTTGATCTCTTGTTCACCTCAATATTTATAAGGTAAAATAAAATACTTACCTAAAACCTTGACCTTTTTAGGTTGTTAGTTTTTTGTGAACTGGATTGAAGCTCTTCCCAAACATTTAAATCTATCTGAAATGTTATAATAAGCCTGATTGCTAAGAATAAATTGGTTGTTATTTTTTATAGATAATTTATCAACTGGCTTGGAGTTTTGATGTAGAACTGTACTTTGCGCTTTAAAAGATACAACTTGTGTAGCCTAGTAACACACACACAGCAAGTTTATTCTTATAGTATTCATCATAGTTAACCTACAAATTCATGAGCTTCTTACAATAATAATAAGTTATATTCTCCACATCTACAGATGAAGGCTTAGGCTTACAATAACTCACTACCTTTCTCTCCTTTTTCATTAACTTGCAAAAACAGGCTGGAAGGATGTTCATACAATATTTTATTTTGCAAACTAAGCTGTCTTCATGACAAAGGTTGATCAAATAACAAAGTACAAAGATTTTTGTATGCCTTGCACAATGTAAAATGTGTTCAGTGTACAATTACTGCAAATTCAGCATTCATGGAACACTGGAACCTGAGCGAAGCCGTTTCTATTACCAGTGCATATCCAACCCTGGGCTTGTCAACATCTATGCAGTAATATTTCATATTTCAATAGTTTGAGTTCAGTGTTCCCATAATATTTCTAAGTTATTTTTTGTGGTTTTAATTAGTGTTAGATATTCAATGTTGAATAATCAATAGGTAAAACTGTTTATTAGGGAAAATGTGAGTAGGAAATACTGCTTCGATAGGTATTTGTTGCAATAAATTTCCTTGTTTTATATTTTTATAAATACTTATTGTATATTCTATGCTATTATTTGTTTATTTGTCTTAGGGAAACCTAATGCTTTTGAACTAGAAAATTTAAACACTTGACATTATAGGCAAATAAAGCAAAGCAGTGAAAATATAATAAATTATCAGAAAAATATGACAATTTAACACAAATTACAAAAATTCAAGATTATACCAGAGCCATATCTATTGTTTATTAGGAGAAGGATTATTGATTGTATTATTTAATAAGAAAACTGATCGAATAACTCTCAAACTTTAAAGTTTCTTTAAAAATTTCGAAATGACCTTGACCTACATTGGCAAACACTTAAGACTATTTGGTTTCTTTGTCTATGTTTATTATTTTGAATTTAGTTTTATTTATTTAATGGATTTCTAGTTTCAAAATGATGAGCATAATGGTCTAGCTTTCTTGTATTGTGAATATGATTGTTGTTTAAACTTCCGTGTTTTCTCCCTTTAATTTTAATTTTCACCTAAACATTATCTCCTTTTTTTGCAGAGATCGAAGAGAACAGGAACAACGGGAGTTGCTGGAGAAACAACAAAAAGAAAGAAAAGAGAGAGAACGAATAGAACAGGAAAGAGAAAGGGAGAGGGAAAGAGAACGCGAGAGGGAGAAACACGAGAGAGAAGTGAAAGAGAGGAGAGAACAAGATGCCGCATCGAAATTAGTCTCGAGGCATTTTGAAGAATCTCTGAGGCTGGCCAACCAAAAGGTTAATAACTTAATTGTATGTTATTTTATTACTATTTTACGTGTTTGTTAATAACATTCATTTCCTTATCCATCACTAACCCATTGCTAGACCTACCAGTGGAATCCCAGATTTAAAAAATATAAACACATTGTTTTGGATTATTCTCATCTACATAAAAATAATCCATAAGTTATTCAAATGAGATTACTCAGTATTTTTTGTAGCCTTGATCTTATTAGCATGTCAATGAAATTATTAAGTAGGATTTAAAAGTATTAATCTTATTTTTCGAACAGACAATATTTATGTTTGTATTGTCTCATTGGCACTGGATGGTGTGGATACAATGTCCCAGTATTTTATTTTCTTAACAAAGTTTAAGAAACCTAACGGGACTTTGTTTGTTGCAGCGAGAGCGAAGTACGTCGTGGTCGCTCCTCCACAGCCTCGGTCCGTCGCGAGGCGCCGGCGGCGAGCACGAGCGTATGCGCGCGGCCAACGAGCGCGCCTACTACAGCCCGCCCGCGCACCCGCACCCCTCCCCGCGGCCGCCCGTCTCCGCAGCGGACTACATGCCCCCGCACGCAAGACCCTCCCTCCCCGCCAAGCCGGACAAGGCAGCCTCCCATCCCTCCCTACCCAAGGGCGAACCCAACTTCGCCCCCTACAACTACCCTTACCGATCCTACGACAAGATGAAGGACCCGCACCTGCCCGCGCCGCCCCCTCTAGTCCCCGAGAAGAACTCCGTGATCGTTAAACACGACGCGAAGCAGATCCACCTAGAGCAGAAGCACCCCTACCCGAGCAAGGGTCGCGAGCCGCACTACCTCCCCGCGCGTCCGTACCGCGCGCCCCCCTCCCCGCACGCGCACCACGCGCCGCACCCGCTGCTGCCGAGCGGCACGCACGCCGCGCAGCACGCCGCCGCCATGGCGCAGGCGCAGGACAAGAGCCGGCGCCTCTACCAGCCGCAGCCGCA